>JAPWTK010001360.1:0-55249 GCA_029963805.1 Aromia moschata
TATATCGCATACCATATCATACGCAATGATATATAGGTCATCATCATTATATTTCACCAGATCCTATTGACATTACATACGTAACATTTAAATATGTACATGTTCGGAATATTACATACGTAACAATTAAAAATTTTTGAAAACGAAACAAAAAGTCGTAAAAATTTTCTTGGTTAAAATAACGATCTTGAGTTGAGAAATAAAGTCAATAAATTTTAGAATACTCGGTTACTCTATGTAAGTGTAACAAGAAAAGAAACATTGATTTTGGGTCGAATAGACCCGAATAGGACAGGGGTGTTAAGAAAAGTGAGATTTACGGTTTTTATTGAATTTTATTGTATTATCCCACAACGATATCCCACAACCTGATAAATAACACAGGCCCACAAAAAAAAATGTGTCTCGTTCTGGGATAACTTTTTCTTATGTATTTTGTGCCGCTGAATCTGAATTCGTCATAAACAATAGGGGTTCCGCAGCTAATTTTGAAGATAACCTCAAAAAACTGTCGAAAACGATGTGTTTCGGTGGTAAAAAGCTTGAGAAGAACAAAAAAAATATTTGCTTCACATCAAAAACACTTTGTTTCTACGTATTTTGGCCTGCTGCATCCGAATTTGCTATCAAAAAAGAGGTTTGAGATAACCTTTTGAGAGGTTTGGAGATAACCTCAAAAAACTTCTGAAAATGACCTTTTTTTGTAATAATAGCTTGAAAGAAATGGGAATATGATTCGCGTCACATATAAAACACCGTATTCCCATGTATCTTAATTTCTTAAACCCGAATGTGTTATGAAAAATTTGGTTTAACAAGTGAATTTCAAAGATCATCCTCAAGAATATGTAAAAATTGCGTTTTTAACGGTAAAATCTTGAATAACGTGGATTGAATCAGTCTAAAATCAAGACTAAGTGGAAACTCTTTAGTAATCACATGAACATACTTGCATTTGACTTTCTGGAATTCAGACTACGAAAATAACTTGGAAACAATAGTAAGCTGAAGACAAATCTGAAGATTGTTGTATCTCTGAGAGCGAAAATCTGGGAATATTCTGGGATTCAGCGGCACAAAATACATAAGAAAAAAGTTAGTCTCCATCCCAGAACCAAATACTTTTTTGTGGGCATTTTTTTTTTTGGTCTTCTCAAGCTTTTACAACAGAAACACGTCATTTTCGACAGTTTTTTGAGGTTATCTTCAAAATTAGCTGCGGAACCCCTATTTTTTTATGACGAATTCGGATTCAGCTGCATAAAATACATAAGAAAAAGTTAGTCTCCATCCCAGAACCAAACACTTTTTTTTGTGGGCATTTTTTTGGTTTCTCAAGCTTTTACAACCGAAACACGTCGTTTTCGACAGTTTTTTGAGGTTATCTTCAAAATTAGCTGCGGAACCCCTATTTTTTATGATGAATTCGGATTCAGCGGCACAAAATACATAAGAAAAAGTTAGTCTCCCTCCCAGAACCAGACACTTTTTTTGTGGGCCTGTGTAATCATTCAAAACGAATTCTCTAAATTAAAATCATGTTTAGTTTTTATTTTTCTTAATGAAATTTATAAATTTTTAGCAACTTAGGGAGAGGGGCGACCCCCTTGCCCCCTTGGTTACTCCAGTGTTACTGTTAAATGTATTTTAAAACATGAGGATATAATATAAATCACAAGTATTGGGTCATACCTTTTTTAACAAAGGACCCCGCACGTTTTATATGGAAATCGGTTTTTCGGTGAAATTGACTGAAAATTTGGGAAATGGTTCATTTTGTGTCCCTGATCAAAACTCTCAATGGAGTCAAAGCTTGAAATGCCCATATTTAGGCAGTACGGCCGTTTTTAAGCGGCAAAAAACAGCAAAAATTCGATTTTTTAATGTACTGTGTTTAATTCTTGAATAGTCTCCGGAGTTGCTATATTATTGAAATACTTTGCATGTGTATTTGCATGTTTTTTAGAAACCCATACTTTAATAAAAAAAGTTTTTGCGGTCTACAATAATAGTCAAATAAATACAAATAAATGAGAAAAATGGATTTACTATAATTTATTTCTACTAAACAATTAAAATAAAAATATATATTACTGAAAGCTAATGAGACTTAATAAAAAATAAGTTTTAATGTTTTTTAAACTTCATACATTACCTAAAATAGTATTAAGAATGGTAACTTATTTCGAAGTTTGTACACCTAAAGCACTGATTTATTTATTTATTTTTTTATAAAAATATGCAATTTATTTTGCAAGTATTGTATATGTAAAGGAACATATTGTGAACTTTGTGTGGAAAAAAAATAACATTTACAGGAAAAGTTATTTTTGAAAAATACCGGCAAATAACAAACTCACACATAACCTCAAAAAAACACACACATGCAAAGTATTTCAATAATTTAGCAACTCAGGAGACTATTCAAGAATTAAACACAGTACATAAAAAATTGACTTTTTTCCGAGTTTGCCATTTAAAAACGGCCGTACTGCCTAAAGATGGGCATTTCAAGCTTTGACCCCATTGAGACTTTTGATCAGGGATACAAAATGAACCATTTCCCAAATTTTCAGTCAATTTCACCGGAAGACCGATTTCCATATAAAACGTGCGGGGTACCTTTACAAAATATAAAAATTGTTATTTGGAAAATAGACTCCAAATTAGAAGACCTTTCCAACGATCTCACAAAGCTGGTATGTTTCTGGAAAAAAACTGCTCGAAACGTCGCTCGTGCAGCTTTCTTTCTTTCATACACGTCAAATTCTAGTGTCTAATGGTAGAACATATTGCATTTTTCGGATTACAATTTACTTTAGCTGTTTAATGATAAAATGGAGTGATTACCATAACATAATCACACTTTTAGATAGTTGTGGATAGATAGTAGTGGATATTTAGGCTGAATTTTTGTTCCGTGCAATTCACATAGGTTTCCGCCTAACCAAGGATTTAACGTTGTTTTTCCGGGGTTTCTTTTTTCACGAGGGTGTCAACGAACGGGATTGGTGTGAAGCTCACCAACACGACAACCGAAGAGGATCCGGGTGAAGAGGACACGGGACGCGTGTCGCGATCACATAAGGCCCTTGTTTGTAGTGCCGCAGCCCCTGTTTATCTGAGGGACACATCTAGAAAAAGCTTCCGCCGAGCGCGACGCTACCACATGCCCCAAAAGTAATTATAAAGCGACTAGAAGCGTTGCCCATGACGCGATGTCTGCACGTTAACGTTTCCGAACCAGGTTGTAAAAAGTTTATTTATCGGATGGCGTCCTCGATAAAAGCTGCTACTTTCGTAATTTTATATCCGCCGCGTTTCATAAGGGTATTATTACGCTTTACGAGTATCATACGAATGATAAATAAAAATTACGTGGGGCAGTTTAGGTTGAACATTTTTTATTGCCCGACGTGTAGTCTACAAACCGTGATGGTTAATGCTTTATCGTTTTAATATTTAATTCATTACATGCGAGTGTAAGCTTGTAATGAAGGTAACAGAAAATACCTAGTAATAATACCGTTATTCCGAGAAACAGGAAGTATAGGAAGAAAAGAAGAAAGTTGTCGATCGAGAAACAGTACTCCCCAATTGGTAGAACACATCCGACAAATTGTGGAAGTAGAACTCGTGTGGTCCTAGAACTCATGCTCGTGTTGTTTCGCAATTAACTGAAGTATTTGTTGGTACTTACTATACTATTTATAAAAAAAATTATTCTTTCCATACCACTTTGTTTGTCACCAAGAACTTCTAGAAGTTGATAAACCAAAATTAAAGAATATAGAATGGAGAGCGCTCTAATGAATTATTTTTTTCTGATGAACCCTGATTTTACCTGAATGGGTACGTGAACTCTCAGAATATGAGAATGTGGAGTTCAGGTGACGCCGATTTTTTTTGTCGAAGCCGCTCTACACCCACAGAAAATCTTTCTTTGGTGTGCTATTAGTTGGACGAGGATATTTCGACCAATTTTTTATAATGGTACTTCCATTGGACAAACGTATGGGAGAGACATTTTAACACATTTTCTTAACCCGTAGTTGTCACACCTCCTAAAAATAACATATTGGTCACACTGGGTCCAGTTGACCCCACGCAAAAAAAAGTTGCATTTGCGCTCTTTTTGATGTATCGACTCAAATCTTGCACAAAAATGAAGTTTAAGACTTCCTATTTATAATCCAATCGTTTTCCAAACTTTCAATTTTTGAGATAAAGCAAAAAACTTCCTGGTTTCTACCCTAGAAATAATATACTTTTAAGAAAAAAAAATATTATTATATCGAGCTTTACAAAAAGTATATTTATTTTGAGGATGGAATTTGTCAATTTTAATGAAACTCGTGAAATGAGAAAAATCAATTTTGGAAGTGTGAAATAAAGTGAAAAAAAGGTTTTTAATATGAAAAAATATATATTTTATGAAGTATTACATTAAAAAAATAGAAAAAATAATATAAATGTGAAAAATCAATCATATTCTGTGTAATCGGTACATAAATATGTGCTATATTCGTCGCACATAGGTCGCTGACATGACGAACATAGATACTTCGTCTTCCTGTCGCTTCCTCGCTTACACGCACCGCATCGTATTCTGTTCGCCAGTTCAACTCTTTCCTCAACAACAGACTGCATTTCTGTTCAAAATTGTGTTGATGTCTGCTTGCAAAGTGGCCCGAACAGTTCGTGCACTGATACTTACGTTGTTAAGCACACTTTGACGATAAAAACAATTTTTTTAGCATAGGTTTTTTTTTCACTTTTGCCACACCATGGTCACGCTGGGTCTAGTTGACCCCAGAAAAAAAGACGTTTGTACACATCAATGTCTACCTACGCACTGATACCACGCAGGCTTTCGAAAACCATTGGAAGTTATTGTAGTACCTTCAAACAGCAACATATACCATACCTTAGAAGCTACATTATCTCAAATATTACATGGGGTCATCTGGATCCAAGGCTAGATGACGCTAGAGCTCACACTGCAGCATAAATTGAAGTTTTTAAGACTTATTGAGTTTAAATGTCGACCATGAATTTCGATCAAGATCACGCGATTTTACTCCATGAAATTTATTTTTATAGCCTCATCTTAAAAACACAATTTTCCAAATTAATATTCCTTATTTAGTGCATCTCTAGTATTACAGAAAAAAAAAACAATGAAATAAATGATCATCCTCGTATCGTACACAATGTTTTCAATTCGATCAGAAAGAGACGCCAGATTTGTTTGGACCAAGGTAGTGGACCTATTCAGCAAATGCTTTATTTTTTTTAACTTAAATTAATTTAATTTCTTTAAAGTTTTTATATATAAATGTTTAATGAAATATTGCCTGTTTTCTCAATTTGTGCAAATATTAACAAAAAATTATCTAGTACAGTATTGAGTGATGTGAAATATGAAAGATAATTGGTAAAAGGTATATTCTGAATTATAAATGAAATATTGGAATTGGAGAGTGTTGGTGAAGAGCTACCTAAAAATAATAGCGAAATAGAACAATATGTTTATATTATACAAAATAACCCATTGTGCTGTAATAACAACGTCATTTGAAAGATCTTGCCCCTTGAATAGGACTCAGGACTCCGAAGGAACCACCAAATGGTGATCATGAGAACTGACCGTACTCAAGAAGAAACCCAGGTCTCTCTTCAATTAAGCAAAGAGAACAAAACTTGAATCAGACTGGATCAACTATAGAATACACCTGAGGGAGTTTAACTAATAGGAAGAAAACAAAGAAGAACATGGAGTCCATTTTGTGAGCAAATAGAAGATCTCTCACAGGCTTCAAGACTATGTAAGGTCCTAGTAGAAGGATGACGATACTAAAATCACTAATCTCAAAGGAAGCTTAGAGCTACTTATGCAGACCCAATTTCAAATTGCAGCATTCGTTTCACCTGGTAACTTGGCCAACTAGTATTTGTTATTTGGATTTATCAAAGGTGACATGAAATCTTTGTATCGAACACCTAATTAAATTTAAACAAATTTCTTCATTTGGGGTGACTTAAAACAGGAAGTTTACTCTGTGAGTATTGAGAACGAGGAACAATTGTGGAACAGAATTCAAAATGCCGTTCAAGAATAGCAGAAGGAGGAAACCCTGAGAAGAGTGCACTTTAATTTCTTATGTAGGATTGATTTCTGTATTAATGAAAATGGAGGTCATTTTGAACACCTAATTAAGTCTCAGTAAATGATTATTTAAGTTTGTTTATTTCGCTTTAGGCCTAAAATCTATTTTAAAATGAAATCAATTAAATAATATTAGAATCGACAATGATGTAATAAAATATAAATTCAGCGAAAACGGTAAGGAATACAGAAATCTTACAAGAGAGAAAATTTGTTAAAAAATTGCTTATCTTTATGATAAAAAGAATTAGTTGAATTAGATGAATTAATTTAGATGAAGCGGTATCACCCCCACCAAAAAATACGAGCAGGTTACTTTAAGGGTAGGGTAGTTTTCGCACCCAGTAAATGGAATAACTTCAATTCAAATGTCAAAATGTGCCATCGGTCGGAACATACTAGCACACCAAATTTCATTAAGTTCATACAGGGCGTTACTAAGCTATTGGCAAAAAAACCAAAATTTTATGTCAACTTTGACGGCCTCTAGCAGCTAATCGAGACAACTTGGTATATAGGTAAGTTTAGTTAAATCGACTTATTTTGACGTCAGGAGCATGTGGTAGCTCGTTGTACGCGAAATATTGAGACACCCTGTATAATCCTCATACGCAATTAAAAAGAATATTTAGCAAAATATTACGAAAGTAGACACATGAGCTACAAATTAGAGTTCCTAATACAAACATCGTTGACCTAGCTGTAGCGCTGATAATGGAACAGGGTTAAGTCGTGCTAAAGCGGGGTCGAAGGGGGTAGGATATGATCATTTAGGGGTGTAATAACTGAGCACGCACACACCGCTATCGCGTTAACATCTATATTGTCCACATCGATGTTTACCGCTGAAGATAAACATATCGTGTTACTGGTGTGTCATCAATCATGTTAGCGTTCGATTTACCATACGAAGAATAATCACAACGATGGAGAAGTATAAAGGTATCAATTATAAAACATGTCATAACTTTACAGGAGGAGAATTGGAACCGTCGGCGTAGACTTGTTCACACTTGAATATTTTTCACCGTTTTTCACTACACCGAAACACTTTTTTTGTCTTCGCGCGTTTCGCCAGCCATATTGGCGTCATCAGGAAATTATTAGAACTTTTTGAGATTTAATCATGACATGGTTGGCGAAACTCACTTTGAGTACAAAAAAGTGTTAAGTGGTGAAAAGTATTCAAGTGTGAATGTCATAACTTGATAAATGACAAAGCTAGATTCAATATACACGTGTTTCTAAAAAAAGATGATCAAAATTAGCCGAGATGTAGAGCAAGTGGAAACCTAAATGAAGTGTTTTTGACAAATGCGTCCTAAGGGAACTACACCTCAGAGAAGGATACCTATGAAGATATTGTTATGTATTGTAAATAAAGAAAAAACAAACCACTAAGTTAAACTTGTGCGTGGTGATTTTGTTTATTTAGATACACATGCAATAATGAGAATTTTTAAATTGAACTGTTAGAGTAATCTAATCGTAAATTAATTTCAACATTTTTTATAATATATTGGTACAATTATTGTTATATTTAAATGATACCTACCTACTAAGTATGAATTATGAAGCACCACAACATTTTGTCGTCATTTGTGCTGCATTGTATTGTTTAATTGCAATCAATTATTAACATTAACATACACTTTATTTCATAGTCTTAATATTTTATTAAAGCGAATTTAAAATATCTAAAAAGTTATTTCGTTACAATACACTTTGGAATAATTTTCAAATTGGGTTACTCTACAGTGTGTTCTATCCAAATTTAATTTTGTGCTTCTGTGTCCTCCCTTTGTCCTCTTTTGTCTTCCCTTTGTCCTCCTTATGTCATTTCTCTATCCTCCTTTGCTCTCCGTTTGCCTTCCCTTTATCCTGATTTTGTCCTCTTTCTGTCCTACTTCTTTTCATCTCCATCCAGCGTTACCAACTCTACCTACTTTTCGGTAGATCTACCTACTTTTAGTGTCTTGCTCAAATCTACTACCTTGCACCAAAAACCTACCTACTTTTTGAATTTTTCGAAAAAGGGTATCCCCCATAAGTATGGTGAAATGCCCCCCTTTTTTTATTTTCTTCGCATGATGAAAGTGTTTCTTAGGGCTAACTATGAAAGGTAGACCGAATTTTAGGTCCAAAAAATTTTCCTCTCAGCTAGGTATGGAAAAAAAACCGTTTTTTACGTTTTTTTTTTTTTTTCTAGGTTTTTAACTGTCGAAAAAAATCTGAAAAAATTCATGATTACAGAAAATATGATTAATTTTATGTAAAGCTCATTTATTTTCAAGCTCATTCAAGATCATTATGACCTCTAAAAAAATTATTCAAACTTTAAAAAATCACATATCTTTTAACCAAAAAAAACTTCTGGCTCAGATTTTTAATATATTATATTTTTAACTGTTTTTTACTACCTCAAATTTTTTCAAATTTTTTTTAAGTGGTGGGTCATGCCCAAAGGTGCGAAAAATCAATTTTTTGTCCGTGAAACGACTTAAAACGGCTTAAAATCATCATTTTATAGTGTCCTGATTTTCTTCTTGTACTAAAAGGACACAAATGACTTAACATTAAATGACAAACAATTAAAAAATATAAAAACTACTAGTTTCGATAAGTGGAATTTTTTTCTTACTATTTTTAGTGAACATATTTTTTAATTGTTTGAAGTCATTTGAGGCCTTTTAAGTGCAAGAAAAAAATCAGGACACTATAAAATGATGATTTTAAGCCGTTTTAAGTCGTTTCACGGACAAAAATTGATTTTTTCGCACTTTTGGGCATGACCCACCACTTAAAAAAATCTGAAAAAATTTTAGGTAGTAAAGAGCAGTTAAAAATATAACATATTAAAAAATCTGAGCCTGAAGCTTTTTTTGGTTAAAAGATATGGGATTTTTAAAGTTTGAATAATTTTTTTAGAGGTCATAATGACCTTGAATGAGCTTGAAAAAAATTTTACATTAAATTAATCATATTTTCTGTACTCATGAATTTTTTCAGATTTGTTCGACAGTTAGAAACTGAGAAAAGTAATAAAAAGTGAAAAACAGGGTTTTTTCCATACCTAGCTGAGAGGAAAATTTTTTGGACCTAAAATTTGGTCTACCTTTCATAATTAGCCCTAAAAAAAGGGGGGGGCATTTCACCATAATTATGGAGGGATACCCTTTAAAACATATCTCCATAAAAATGATAATAATGATTTATATTTTTTATTGCATCAACCTTTTTTATTTATTTTTTATCCATTGATGTATTTAGTGAATGTAATGGACAATAGATGTTCCAGGTTATTGTGCAACTATCAAAATATTCATATATCTATGATATATGAAAATATTTTATTTACTTTTTACATCATGGCGTCGTTTGATGTTACCAATTGTCGATTCTAGTATGCGATAAATTATAGGGATATTTATTAACTTTTTACATTTATTTCATTATACCAACCTAATAATGAGTTAAACGGTTTCTCTTAGGGACAAACCTATGATAACTCTTAGGTTTTAGTCATTGAGAGTTGGCAGTGTTGAATTTGACCAATTATAGTTACAAATATTGCAAAGTGTAAACAGTTAATAAAATTGGACAATTTATTTAAAAATAAATTGTACAGTTTATTGTACAATAAATTGGTATGTGTAAAACAGTCTATAACATTATTAAAATGAGTGAAAATAATAAAAATTCTCCACCTCAGAAATTAAAGAAGCATTACGATATTCCGCGCTGTGGCAAAAGGATAAAAATTACACAGGGTGGATAACAGCAAGTCATAAAGGAAAGACATATTTTCGCTGCAATGCATGCACTCTGAAAACATTTACGCCCGAAGTCTGTTTTCCTCCATATCCGGCAGTTTCCTTTATGAAAATAGTTAAAATACGTCTTATCCAATCGAAAAATAAATTCGGAATACCAGATTTTTACTCGAGGATCTCTAAAATACTTGAAAAATAAAGGTAGTAGATCTACCAACTTTTCATAGTAGGATTTGTTGGAAACTACCAACTTTTAAAATCCAATCTCCTACCTTGACACATTTTGAGTTGGCAACGCTGTCTCCATCTATCGTTGTCCACATTAACCTCCTTTTGTCTTCCTTGTCCTCCTTAAATCCCTTGTCTTTGTTATCATCTTTAACCACATTACCCTTCTCGCCCTTTTTTATCTACGAGTTCCTTGTCCTCATAACAACACATTTTACATATTTTAGTTTCAGCCAATTGGACCAGAATCCATTTTTCCTAAGATTAGTGCGAGGTCCTTTTCTTGAAAAATGATCATTCTGTTTATTACAAAGAACAACGTAAAACAGATACATAAAATTTGTCAACTAAAGTCAATGAAAAACAAGTCAGCTAAATGATCAAAAAAGGTATTTGACCTGATCGAACGTAATATTAATATTCGTACGTTTAATGTTTAAAAAACTGGCGAAGGCGCTGGTGAAAATGGATAAGGCAACTCGCACTGTATTATAATAATGATAATAATAATAATAGACTTTATTGCAAATTTATAATAAATATACAAAAGGCGAAGTTCAAAGTAAGTCCTACAGTGATCCCCTACTCTTCCACTTAACCAGATGTGGAGTATATGTATATAGAGCATACATAGGTATGGTGGAGTATAGCTATATTTAGGTATAGCGTTAAGTACAATAATTTAACTTTTACATATACAAAAATCTATAGAATGAAACATTTAAGAAATATTTTATATATTATTTTATATTTTATATATTATTATTATATATATTTATATATTATAAGAAATATTTTATATGAATTACCACAGTAATATAAGAACTATTTATACATTATGTACTTATGTCTTTTAAAAGTATGGATGTGCATATATACACGGTGGTTGTTTGATCTTGTCCACAACACAGGTTTATTCGTATACGACTTAAAGGAAATGTAATCTTAATCTTAAATCTTAATATTGGTAACAAACAGTAGTTTTTTATGGTTTATTATCTTTTTCAGCGCTTCATTGAAAAATATGGCTAACTGTTAAATATTTCTCAACACAAGGACGTAAAATAAATCACGTATTAAGTAATAACTTTTTAAGTAATTAAGCTATTAAAATATGGTATTTAAAAAAATAAATTGCAGTCAATTAGAACATCTTTCGTGTAGTTTTCTTTTTTTCCTAATGTATATACAGGGTGAGTCGTATAGGGTAAGTCGTTATTTTACGTATGGCTCAACATTTAAAAAAATATATGTTTTAATTTACTTAAATAATACAGTGAAACTAACGCCCTCTAGGATCAACGTCAAAATAAGCTTATAATTCGTAATTCTCACACCAAAAAAATAAAACTAAGAATTTTCAGATTGGATACTGTCAAAACTTTCTCAATTATTGAGAAATTTCAGAATGAAATTTAAACTTTGAACACGAAACCAACGACATTAATATAAGGGATGTTGACTTGAATCATAATATTTTGATATCTAATATCTCTAGTTTAGTGTTGGCCTATTCTTTCTGACTCCATAAATCTGCCATCCATAAAGTTTGCACCATATTGGAAAATTTTTTGTATTTGCATTTAAGAAATTCTTTTCAAAATGTCTTTAAACTAAAATAACGCGCATGAAACCTAGTAAAAAGTTCACAATATACGAGTAACATTCGAAAATTTTAAATCGACTCAAGAGTAAACTACTGTTATTTTCAACAGTACAGAAAAATATTATAAAAAAAGTTATTCCGTTGTAAAGGATTAGCTCTAATACTTTCAGTGCAGTATGCTGAATCATTTCAGCACACTGCTGAAGTGCAGTATGCTGAAAAAACGGTTCCTGACATTTTTTCAGGTTACTCTCGTACAATTCGAACGAAATCGCTCATCATTAAAATCGTATTTTCTGGAGACTCTTCTCCAAGAAAAATATTGTTATTATTCGAAATAATGTAAATGTGCAACGAATAACTCAATTATAAAAAAAGTCAGCAAGAAATAAACGAATTTTTGGTGCAAACTTTATTTTAGGTTCAAGAATAATTCAAAAAAGTAAATGTCGTAAACCTTGTGTAATGCACACTTTTTGAGACGATGCTTTTGTAATAACATTTGAAAAACAAATACAGTATGTTTCTTAAAGGTATAGTAACATAATTTAAATCGCTAAAATTAGAAGTATTTCTAACTTATAGCAGTTATACAGGGTTGGCCATTTTAATCTCCCGACCGGAATTTCTCAGAACTAGCTAGATACGAAAAAAAAACGTTTCAACAAAAGTTGGAGGGCGCAGAGGGGGCCAGGCACTGGTGCCAATGACTTTGACCTTGAACCTGATTTTCAAGGTTATTTCAAGGTCAGTGGGTTTTTTTCATGGGAACACCTATTTTTGACCCCGTTTTTTTTACGGGAAATTTTACGTCCAAATTAGTACTTGTCAACAAGGTCATGGCAATGTCGAATGAAGGTCAAATATTCGAAAAGTGTTAAATAACGAGGGATAGCCATCATCACCTTGACAGAAACATCATTTTCGACAAATTTCTCTTGCTTTTTTTCAAATCAGAAGTCAAAAGCAGGGATTCACGCTTGATAAACCATTTTGACCTTGAAATAACCTTAAAAACCGGGTTTAACATCAAGGTCATTAGTATCAGGAAGTGACCTTATTTGACCCTGACAAAAGTTGGCAGGGTCGAATCTGAAAAATTTTACTGTTTCCAATTTCTATCCCGACCTAACCCTCGTTATTTAAAATTTTTCGAAAATTTGACCTTCATTCGACCTTGCCATGACCTTGTTGACAAGTACAATTTTGGACGTAAAATTTACCGCTCTTTTCAAATCCGGGGTCAAAAGTAGGTGTTCATTTAAATAAATGTGTCCATTTAAAAAAAAACACTGACCTTGAAATAACCTTGAAAATCAGGTTCAAGGTCAGTCATTGGAACCAGTGCGTGGCCCCCTCCGCCCCCTCTAACTTTTGTCGAAATATTTTTTTCGTATCTAGCTTAGGTTCTGAGAAATTCCGGAAGGGAGATTAAAATGGCCCACCCTATATTTTTTAAACCGTTTATTAAAAATGTTGTTCTAAACGTGTTTTCTAGCTTTTCGTATTATTATTGAACATACAATAAAGTTTGCACCAAAAATTCGTTTACTTCTTGCAGACCTTTTTATAATTGAGTAGGTAACTTGTTGCCCATAAAACGATCGCCATGTTCATAAATGGCTAGAGATAGAATAAAAATATCTTAATTTTTGATTTTAATATATAATTGAATAAGGCGTATAAGGAATTTATCAGGTTTATAGCAAAGCAACATTGACAAAAAGGAAATAAGACAAAACTGTTTCCCATTTTTCATCAAATATTCCGAATAAAATGAATGCAAGTTTAATCATATGGAGTTTGGGATGTAATATGTCAGTGGCGTAGGTACGCAGGGGCAAGAAATACACGCGTATATAATTTTATTTATTATGCTTTCATTATAATAGGGTTTTGTAGTGCCAAACCTTGCGTTGTAGCGCACATTTCCGGATCCTAGTCATAATCCTTATTATAATAAGTTAATAAATTAAATATTTCACAAATTGTAAGATGAAATTATTTAGTTGGGTTTGCGTATACAGGGTAATACAAATTCCGTGTGGCACATGCTTTGATTATCCCTTGGATTCAATTAAGTCGAATGTCATATTCTCAACACTGTACTAATTATGTTGGAAGTGAAAATAATAATTATTTAAAAGGATGTATTTTCTAAACATCCTCACCCACCAGAACATGCTTGAGATAATAGACGAGTATATTACGGATAATAATTATTGTTATTATTCCGAAACGTAACAAGATAAAAACCTATTTAATAAACACCCATTTGGCAAATAGGCGGCTATCGGGTAAACAGGCTTGAGTGCTCGATAAACTGATTAACAGTGATTGCAGTTATTACAAGGAAATACCGATACAGACACGGACAGCCGTTAAATTTCACACACGGTTCTCTCGTTATCGCTTCGATTTAATGAAGTTGTCGTTATCGAGCCGATACCGTTATTAGGACGTGTTCGGACCAACGCCGATTTCAATTTACCTGTTGCTATGGTAGTACAGAGGGCGGCAAAAGTACTGCATAAATTCAGTAAATCCGAAACAAACAAGTTTTCGCAAAGAAAATCAAAACAGGTCAAATTGTTAATTACAAAAATGCATATTTTTGACTTATTAATTATGCATGCGACTTATTAATTATGCAGTATTTCTCAAGTTCACATTCCTCTCAACAGAAAAAACTTGTGAACTTGTATATTTAGAACGATATATTCTGATTTGGTTTCCGCCCGCAGCTTCATCTTCGTGCCCAGTCATCTGAAACCTCTGGATTCTCATTTTTATGATTTTTTCTATACTCTTCTATTCTTCAATTTCGATTCGACTCGATTTTTTTTGAAAAATTCACGAGCCCTTTCATACAGTTTTCGCGATGTTACTATAGTTTTATTTTTCAAACTTGCGCGGTAAGCGCTTCTTTTTACACACCCACCAATGCCATCACAAGCTTTTTATACTTATAAAAAAATCGATTCAATTTGCTGAATTTGTTATACCACGAAGAAGACTTTGGTATTAAAGCAGAGTGGAACTTTTTTGCTACTGCTCAGGGCAAAGGAGCTTGCAACGGCATTGGTGGGTGTGTAAAAAGCAGCGCTTACCGCGCATGTTTGCAAAATAAAACTATAATAACATCGCGAAACCTGTATGGATGGGCTCATGAATTTTTCAAAAAAATTGAGTTTGAATATTGTTCATCGGATGCATACCAGAAATACAAAAAACATTTAGAATCACGTTTTTCAAATGCTAAAACCATAAAAGGAACCCGTCAATACCATCGTTTCAAACCGTTCGATATACAAAATTTTGAACGTAAGATTTTTTCCGATCATACCAAAGTTGTCGTACTAAAAGTATGAAATAATTTATGGACTTTATTTTTAAAACGAAATAAAATAAAATAAAATAAGTAGACTTTTTATTATTTATTGCATATGTGTTTGCTAGCGAGGCGTGAAGGGGCGTGGCGCGGAGGAGCAGGTCGTAAGGCGTGCGCGGTGCGGCTCCGGCGCCTATGCTACTACGGTAAAAAATTCATAACTTTTGTTTTTCTGAAGGTTACAAAATTTTTTTGCGAGGATCGTTAGCTTAAGGATAAAGGAATAAACCCTAAAAAAATTATCCTACCTAGCCGAGAACATTGTTTAATTTACCTTTGTTTATTAAAACAATATTTTTTTTATAAATATATTTTTTTTTTCATAAAGTGAATATATTATCGTATTCTCCTGTTATTTTTGTATCTGCCATTAAAATTTCGTAAAGTTTTATAAAACGCTCGCTGAATAATATCATTTTCAAAAAAAACCTTACCTAAAAAGTAATTCCTTTACAACTTTTGCAAAATAAAAAATTTTGCAAAAATATTTTAGGATATTAATTTTGAAATATGCCTTCAATATCCCTAAAAAAGAAATATAAAATTCAACACATCGATTTTAAGTGGCCCACTTCAGGAATTTTGACTCACATTGATACACTGTAGTGGCACATTGATACACTGCATCAATCTACCTCTCATACATATGTATCAATGTGCCCCAAATGCACTCTGACAGAAATAATCACAAGTGACATATTTAACCTTACAGTGCATATACTTGGTTGCAAACAATGTTTAAATAATACTTACGTTTAGGAATGGTGACACAAGAAACACTCTATTGCTACCACGTTGGTAAAAACACACAAATGTAAAAAAGCATTAAAATTACTTTCTCGCGCCAAAATAAACTAAAACGTGTAGCTTTGCTCCTCACTCGTTTTTCCGTTACTAAATTTTTATGACAAGTAGCCCACACTAGAGCCATCTTTGAGGTAATAGGTTGAAACAAATGGACTTCTTCTGCCGCGAAATTTTAAATGCGTATCAATATGCCTCGTGTATCAATGTACCTCTCTCTCCCCTACATATCACCTTTCGATCGTCAACAGGTTTCGAGAGTTGACTTAATCCTCAATTTCTTCAAATGGCAATCCGCTAATTTTTGTGTTTTGGCGAATCTAGTATTATTTGAAACAACTTCATTTTTTTCGCTTATGGAGGGTCCTCACTTCTTTAAGTGGAGGGCCCTCACTTCTGAAGAGCCCTCACATCTTTACATTTGCTTTGGAATTTTATATTTGATAAAAAAAATTATCGGATTGCCATTTGAACAAATTGAGGATGAGTCATCTCTCCAAACCAGTTGACGATCGAAGGCAATACGGAAGTATTCATTTTTGTAATTACAATTTGACCTGATCCGTTTTTTCTTTGCGAAAACTTTCTTGTTTCGGATTTACTGAATTTATGGTGTACTTTTGCCGCCCTCTGTACTACCATAGCAAAAGGTAAATTGAAATCGGCGCACTGAGACCTCTGGGCCCATTGTGAACAACCCCATATTTGTAGGTCACGTTTGTATATCTGGAGATTAGATACATGGTTTCCTCCTCGTCTCCACACATCCTACAAGTATCATCAGCTACAACGCCGATGGTCTTCAGATATTTATTCACGGGGCAATGTCCAGTGAACAGTTCCACGATAACTACCGGATCCTTACCGGACAAAGTCAAAGCAGTTCGGTGCTGCGTTTTGAATCAGGGCCCTGAATGAAGAGTCCTGATTGACGGATCCCTCTTTGCATTCGCCACACCGATGTTGTGGTCACCAATGTTGTCCTCTAAAAATAGTTTTGTAACGGCTCTGGGAATCGGAAAGCCCCCCGGTCCAAAAAGACCGTTTTCATGCCCTCATTTCCTGGAAACTCGAAATGACAATTATGAGACAAAATTTATTATTACTAAAAATTAACTGTAACATTAAAAATAAAATGTACCATTAAGCCAACTGGTTTCTAAATTGCCAACCACTGACTTCTTGATGATAATAAGCAAGTCTATCTACAAATTCACTCAGTTCGTTGTGAATGATTTTCGATGTGATGATATTCAGTAATTTGTCTAATTTCGCACCGATTACTGTTCTTTAAATCCTCTAAATTTTGTGGTCTGGGGGTATAGATTTTTACCTCAAATATCGCTAAAGAAAATAGTACAGGGGCGATAAGATCTGGAGATCTCGCAGACCACTCTATTATCCCTCTTTTATCAATCCCAGGAATAAATTAACTCGAGTAATATCAAACATGTTGAGCAAAGTGTGGCGGTGCGCCATCTTGTTGAAACAAGACAGCAGTGTTTGGCAAATCATGGTCATTTCCATCGGAAAAATAAGTCGTAATCTAAATAAAACCTAAGAGCACAGGAATTAACTCATATTGAAG
The DNA here is from genome assembly GCA_029963805.1 of Aromia moschata. NCBI lineage: Eukaryota > Metazoa > Arthropoda > Insecta > Coleoptera > Cerambycidae > Aromia > Aromia moschata. The sequence continues at coordinate 17,560 of JAPWTK010001360.1, forward strand.
AAACTCTTAATAAATACATTTATCCTGTAAGGGTGCTGTGGCGGTAGCGAGCAAATATCTACATGAAAGATATCGACTTCTGTTGTGTGCGCAATTCCGGTATCATATACATACATACAGTGTGGAACAGCCAAATGGAAAAAATTCAGTAGCTTCATTAGTATGCGTTTTTTTGTAAAATTCTGAGATACGTCAATTTCTAATTCTAAAATAACATCTTGCGATGTAAAAAAGTCCTCCCCCAAATCCACCCCCCCCCGGGGGGAAAAAACCCCCCCAAAAATTCAAAAAAAGGAGGGGGGGGGGGTGGTTTCCCTTTTTGGGGGCTTTTTCCCCCCCCCCCCCAACCCCCTCTTTTTTTTTTTTTTTTTTTTAATTAAAAAAAAAAAAAAGTTTCTCCAGCACTGAAAATTCTTTACATTAAAATAAAAAAACAAATCATTATTAATGCAGCAGATGTTCAAAATGCATGCCTCCAGCATCTTGGCAGCATTCTAGACGTAAATAGAAATGTCTTCTAACGTTAGTTAACATCTGCTGGGTAATCGACCCAATTGCGAGGTGTTATCCTTCTTCCTTCAGCCACCCCAACGCGGTTTTTTTGGTTTTTCCCCCCCTCCTTTTTCCCCCCCCCCCCGAGGGAAAGGCCCCCCCCGCCGGGGCGGGGGCGGCCCCCCCCCCCCCCCCCCCCCCCCCCCCCCCCCCCCCCTTTTTTTGGAGGGTGTTGGGGGGGGCCCCCCCCCCCCCCCCCCCCCTTTTTCCCCCCCCCCCCCCCCCCCCCCCCCCCTTTTCTTTTTTTGGGGTTTTTTTCCCATCAAATGACAAGTTTGCCATCGTCGGTACAACATTATTTTGGAGCAGTGCTAAATAAGTTTCTCCATTCAAATTGCCGTCTATGAAGAAGGGACCAATGATATTTTTTCCAATTATTCCTGCCCAAACATTAACTTTCTCAAGGTTTTGCGTGTGTAGTTCGCTCATCCAGTGAGGATTTTCTCTCGACCAGTAACGACAGTTTTGGCGATTAACATGGCCGTGAAGTGTAAATGTAGATTCATCCGAAAATAAAACATTTTCTATTTGTAAAGTATTGTCAAGTATTGTCATCATTTGCATCATTTGTTGACTAAAGAGAATTCTCTATCAAAATCGTCTTCCGCGAGCTCATTAGTTGGTACCAGTTTATATGGGTGCATCTGATTTTCAGTCAATACGCGGAGATTTGAGGAATGGCTAATATTTAATGCTGAAGCTGTTTAACGACTCGACGTATGTGGATTTTCTTCAAGCATAAGCATTACATCCAATTTCTGATCATCACTGAGTTTATTGGGAGGATTTTTCTTTAGTTGCCGTACACGTCCACGTTCCAGAAACTGCTTCTCTATTTTACTTACGGTACGATATATCGGCGGCAACTCCGGATATTTTTCTTGAAATAGGCGAACAACTTCAGCCTGCGTTCGTGTTCTGTCTCCGTAACCAATCATCTGCAGAATTGTTATCTTATGCATTTCTGTTAGGTAAACCATTTCTCTGAATTGCAACACGAAAACTAAAGCAAAAAGTGGTAATTGATAATTAATTGAAACCACAGTAAGTCAAAGTGACAACTTTGATGATATTGGTATCTAGTACGAGCATTTGCTGTTGGCTTATCATGAAAAAAAATTATATTTTTAAACCTATTGTTTTCAGTTTTTGTAGTATTTTTTTATCATAGTAATGTTTTAGGAAAAGTAGCTTATCATAAATGATCACAACAATTTACTATAATTAAAAACATCGTAGAACGAAAATATACTAAACATACTTTTTAAATGATTTAACTATTTTAACATGTTTTATCATGTTTACAAAAGGTGGAGGTAATAATAAGGATTATTTTCGAAATATTAACACTCAACTTTCATTTTCTATCTCAGCAAGTGGCCACACCAACAGTGGTAAAGAAGATCCTCCGCTTCAAGCAAGAAAACCCAGGCATGTTCGCGTGGGAGATCCGAGAACAGCTGATATCCCAAAGAATTTGTGAACCTCACAATATTCCCTCCGTCAGTTCAGTCAATCGAATTTTGAGGGAACAGCGGAGTCTGGCCTGATCCCCCGGAAATGTTGCATCACCCCAGAGCAGCCCATCCACCAGGTAAAATGTTAACGAAACCGCTTTGCACCAAGATAAACTGCTCGTCAAAATTAGCGTAACACTTTTTTGATGAACGCCATTTTCGTTCGGTTTAAGCTAGAGACTTGCGGTTTGAAAATTCCGGTAGCCTATAGGGTTGTTTTTAATGTCCATAAGTTGCTACACTGTAACTTAAATAGTTCGCCTTCCACACCCCAAAAACCAACCCCATGTCGAAATTTGAATTCGCAAATCTCTAGCTCAAACAGAACTAAAAATGGCGCTCATCTAAAAAGTGTTACGCTAATTTTGACGAGCAGTTTATTTGTTACTATCCACATCATCATTAAAAACGTGAATAAAGAATGTTGCCTTAAAATAAAAGAAATACCATGTCAAACTCTGAGCGTTTAAGGGTTTATTAAATGCGAGATGTAAGTAAAAATGTAAGGCACCGTGTGAAACCAAGTATAGTTATTATCCTAACCAACTACATATATAGTTAGTTTAAGAAAAATATATGTCCCTCATTTATGAACGAATTCACAAAGCTTGATTTGGCTGTTTTCTTCGTAGACAAGGTTGTCTTCTAAGTTCTAATGTATTTTAGATACTTATGTGTTTATTTTAGATTCAATTTTTAAATACCTATTCACACTATGTCTCAAAACCAGTTTCAAATAAGACCAGCTACTAAGATCTTTTGCACACCTCCCCAATCCCTACTGCGTTTACGTACCAGTGTCACCAAGTCGCTAGGCAGAAGCTCCTCCCATATTATATTTATTCGTGCTCGAATGTCCACCACAGTGTGGTACACCAGAAACACATGTTGCGACGACAAATGAAACAACTCGTATATTAGTTTACCTTAGACAATAATATACGATCACACTATATAATATACACTAAATAAAATCAAATAGCCTACTTGTCTTTCTCTTTTTTTATTATCCTTTTCAAAATATTGAATTATATTTTATTTGACCACACCTTTAACAAAACATCGCAAAATTTTGTGTAAAAATGTTTTTTCTTAGTTATTTGCGAAAATCGATATAATATATGTTCCTAGATAATATAATAATAATACATATATCGAAAATAATACACAGTGAGGGCGTAAAGTCGAGCATAAATCGATCGATAAAAATTAAAAAAATATTTTTTTTAGAAAAACGCATGTCAGTTAAATTTTTGATTTGTCAATATTTTGACATATTTCATTTATTTTTTTATTGACAGCTGTCAAAGATATGACGTCATCGATATTTTTTTAAACGACAACATATGCCTTGTGATACATCATTTGAAAGCTCTTATTTCACGCAGTATGCTCCAAAATTTTAACGCGTTTCTGTCAAGCCATTTTAAAATGGTTAGCGTTCAAAAGTTAAAATTCAACAAAAAACAAAGGAAAGTTTATTTAAAAAATCACTCGAACACGAGACGATCTACAGCTATTTGCTCGGCTATTTGACATAACACACTCTCAATAGTTATCCAGAATTCCAGAAATTCAAAATAGTTAATATAAAGCGCATTCTTAAATATTTTTATGTAACCTATATATTAAAAACAGAATACTACATATAAAAATAACACAATTAAAACTACCTATCCTAATCTGGTCTTTCTTTTTTTTTTTACCTATTTAATCTGCGATTCAAATTCTTCAACCATGTTACATACCATTTCAGCGAGTATTTTTTGAATTTATTTTATTATATTTTTAAGTCATTTATACTAGCAGTCTTTTTTTACTTACACGCTGGTTTAAATAACCCCACAAAAAGAAATCCATGGGGGTTAGATCAGGCGACCTAAAAGGAAACTCGAATTGACCCCTTCGCCCAATCCATCGACCCGGAAATACTTCGTTTAAAGATTAATATAAATAATTAATTTAATTAATATAATTAAGAATAGGTACGCTTTATATTATTTATTCTCAATTTCTGGAATTCTAGATAACTGTTGATAATGGGTTATGTCAAATAGCCGAGCAAATAGCTGTAGAACCTTTTGTGTCTGAGTGATTTTTTGAATAAACTTTCCTTCATTTTTTATCGAATTTTAACTTTTGATTGGTCGCGATTGATGAAGGAGCATACTGCGTGGAATAAGAGCATTCAAATTATGTATCACAAGCCATATGTTAGCATTTTAAAAAAATATATGGATGATGCCACATCTGACAGCTGAGTCAAAATTTTTGAAACTTGTCACGAAAATTTCGACATAACCGAAACTTCAAAGTAATGGTGAATATCAAAAGTAATAAGTGTACTTATGACACCATTAAAATGTTTTTAAAAAATATCAAATGGTGCAAAAGTTATTAACAAATGAACATCGTTATAAAAAAAGATAGCTTTTTATTCGAAAATTATTATTTAATATTTAATATAAAGTACTTATTATAGAAATAGTCGATTCTTATGTAAAATTAGATACTCTTTTGGAAAAAAAATATTACGATACCGACAAATTATTAATAACAACAAAATCGACTATTTTTTATAAACAAATAGCAAAACAAAAACCTTCTGGGCCTTTTTTTATTTGTTACCGTCACAAATTGTTCGTTATACTCTAACGAACAAAAAGCAACAAGAAAATTTTGGGGATAGGCAAAACTCACCGAATGACAAACGATTTTCGACGGCGATCACCCGCGCCGAGCGCTTGCTTTCACGTTGCGTTGGGGGCGTGTTTGTCGGTTACACAAACACATTTGGTGAATAATATTATTAATGATGAAATTCCGGTTAACAAAAGTAAATTAGGTCAATTAAACACTAATCAAATTAAAGACAGTATAAAATGAATAATATTTAAAAACTAATATTACAAAATGAAATAATGTGCATAATATGTTGCCATAAATAACAAGAGTATTTTTCTAACACTGTTCGAAATACATTTTTTAATAGAGTTTTCACTTTTTGAGAACAATTTGCAATACATATACTCATTATCGCAGGGTAGAAAGCAATGAAATTTACGAGTTTCCGAAACAGTTAAATCTGTTTCAAATAGAGTACTCAAAGATCTTTTATGAGCTTCATGCTCTTCAGTTGTACAGAAATCAAATTCGATATTTTTGAAAAAACTTTGAACCCATTGAAAATGACTTCTTGCTGTTGTAATTTGGTCTTGATGTGTTCTCTGTAAACTAGCTTTGTAAGCATGTCTTTTTACTGTTCCACCAAGCCCATCACACGCGCCTTATCCATGAGAGATGGCAAAAAAATGCCATTCTGCTTTAACATTAAAATCGGCTTCATGTTTTATTAAATTACAAAAGTTTGATTTGTTTTTGTACTGCGAAGCAGCTCCATCACACTCGGCGCGGGTGACCGCCGTCGAAAATCTTTGTCATTCAGTGAGTTTTGCCTATCCCCAAAATTTTCTTGTTGCTTTTTGTTCGTTAGAGTATAACGAACAATTTGTGACACGTAACAAATAAAAAAAGGCCCAGAAGCTATTTGTTTATAAAAAAAAAATAGTCGATTTTATTGTTATTAATAATTTGTCGGTATCGTAATTTTTTTTCGAAAAGAGCATCCAATTTTACGTAAGAATCGACTTTTTCTATAATAAGTACTTTATATTAAATATTAAATAATAATTTTCGAATAAAAAGCTATCTTTTTTTATAACGATGTTCATTTGTTAATAACTTTTGCACCATTTGATATTTTTTTTAAACATTTTAATGGTGTCATAAGTACACTTAGTTTTGACTTAGCTGTCAATAAAAAAATAAATGAAGTACGTCAAAATGTCGGCAAATGAAAAATTTAATTGACGTGTCCGAGCGTTTTTCTAAAAAAAATATCCTTTAATTATTATCGAATTTATACGCGACTTTATGCCTTCCAATTACAATATTTTTACTCAAAAAAATCTGCAGTTTCGATATTCCTTTATTAACAGGACACTGTGTATAATAATTGTTTACGCCAGCGTCCAAGGATTGTAGTTTTCGATTTAAATAGTCACTAAATAAACAGTCTAGTACTAGAGATCTCTAGGAATATATTTTACTGAATTTACGCCAAACACTTTTTGTGAAAAAGATTAATGAATGAAATGGAATTTGGTAGCTACCTAGTTATTATATTTGTTTAATTTCATTGTGTTTTCTTGTTTAATTTCGAATTTTATAAATCGGTATATGTATAATATCCAAAATCATCCTCATCTTCCTAACACCCCATACCACATCTTCCCTTTGGGTATTAAAACCGCGTGGCATTGTTCGTAGCACCTACTGGCGAGTAAATTTTTATTGTTTCTTTCGAACATATTACGTTTTTTTATTTTGTAACATAATATACAATCCATTTTTTTTATTAGTTAAGAACCAGCCTGTGTTGGTTTCGTAATCAATATTGAACATAGAAATAACTGATGATGAATATACAGTATAAAGGAACTTGATATTATTGCATTTATTCGTTTTTTTAATTATATTTCTTCGATAAATGCGAATGGCAATATTATCTGGCAGTAAATAAATATACCTACTACATTTAAAGGACCTGCACCTTTGCCTATTTTATGTTGAGTGTTCTCATTAGGCAGTCCGTATCGAAATATCCCATCTGAGCATTAAATCTAATTTATGCATCTGCTTCGGAATACCTCAACACAAATTAGCAAGTCTATGAAACCTACAAATTACCACCATGATTTCTTATTCGGTTAATCCTTCCTGTCCTTAATTTCAACTGTCAACGGATACTTATAATAGCTTTGTTAAATCGCATTTTTGTAAAAGTCGAATATTTTCCAGTGCGTATAATTGCTAGTACATTATAATAGCACTATTTAATCGCGGCACATTATAGTCCAATTGATAAAAACACTCCACCTTGCATCTGTCTCAGCTCTAATACTTTTAATGAATGGTTTCGATCAATCAATATTTTGCAAATTATTGTAATTCCTAAAACCCCTTTGTTTTTACTCTCGTGCTAAATTCAATAAAAAGTCCATTGAAATCGTAGTTGTGCGTTGGGCGCTTGGTTACTATGGAAATGTATATCACATATCATAATATGATCACTATGTATCATAATAATCAGTTTGACAAATTCAAGAAGACTAGAACTAAGGGGACCAAACTGTGGCTTTTCGCTGTATAACGCGACGGGCTCGAATATGTCCGCCTCCAGAGGCGCTGTAAACAGTTGTATACCACGGTATACAAATAGAAATCAATACGTATACTATGGTTCTGTATTAATCTGTGTGCGTTAGTGGTTAGAGTCCGTATGAATGTCCGTGGTGCGAATACATTTGGCAGACGCTCGATATATCCATTTCTGTTTGTTGGCCGAAACAAAAAGGATAAGTATCAATTGTCGAATAAGCAGATAATTTACATTAAATAAAATATTTTGTTATACTTAACAATAAAGAATTCCCATGTTCAATGTTTTGATTTTAAAAATTACATACCATTTAATAAAAAAACAATTCCATTGAATTCAACAAACATTTTATTTAGACTTTTACAAAAAATTATTGTATTGAATCTGCACAAGTAATATCTTAATGCAACTACAAATTTTCGTAATTATCAATATGAAAATGTACTCAAAATATTTCATGTTACGTGCTTCAACGTTAAGAATACAACAAAAGAAAATATTTCGTTTCATACATACATCAGTAATTTGAAATAATGTCCTGTTATTCAGAACGCTTCTTATATCACACAATGTTTAACAAATTTTTGTTAAAGCCAAACATCATGTAAGCACACGCTTTGACAGCTTACATTCATAAACGTCATATAAAACCATAGCATGGTTTTCTATGATAAACATTCACATGTGGTTCGCTGCTCATCACGTGACGTCCAGTACATTACTGTTTACAGCGCCTTCTGGAGGCGACAGATTTGAGCCCATGATACAGAACAGGTTCGGTCTCTTTATAATTTGTCCAAGAAGACGATCACAAATATAAAATTTCTTTTAAAAAATATATTTTGTTGCCACGCAGACCAATCAATTTATTGTCTAGGCAGCAAAGTTTTTATTTTCCTACCTAGGCAGGAAATATAATATTTGTCTACTAAATTAGTATTTTGCTATCAATCGTAAAACAATATTTCTTCACACCCACTGTCTTTTCCAGACCACCTAATAACAGGCGAGATGTACAGGAAGACGACGCCGCCGCTGACCAACTCATTGCCCTACTTCCCCTCCATATCGGACGCCTCGTACGCGACGAACAACAGGCTGGTGGCGCTCCAGCACCAGCTCCACATAGCCACCGGTTCCCCCGTGGAGCTGCCCCCTCCCACTCCTGGTCGAATCTCATCATCCCCTACCACTCGAGCGGCGCCAAGAGCACGAACCAACCCTCGACTCGGGAGAAGGACAAGGAGGAATCGGTTACCAGCACGGACACGGAGAAGAAAGAGGCGAAGAAGAAGAACCCGTACTCCATCGAGGAACTGCTGAAGAAGCCCGCCAAGAAGACCAGGCCGCTGGACATCGTCTGCGTCGGCGTTCAGCAGCCCTACGGCGGACTGGTCGTGAGCGATAACTCGGAGAAGGAGGCGTACCAAAGCGGAAGTGATAGCGACCTAGACAGGGATGTGAAAATTGACGTTGAATAGGTTACAGTAAATTTAAGTGTGAGCCCGAGATCATTATTCGGCTCGTGATGAAACTTTGTCGCCGATGCTTGGAGGAAAGACGAAGTCCAAAATCTTAGGTGTAGGCCAAGAAGTCGAGATTCTAAATCTAGCTGATGCCATCTGTTTTGAAAACAAGTTTTTCTTTTATTAGTCCTGTCAATGAAGGGGGTCTAGAGGGAATGGTCGAGGTCCCAATTTTTGACTTCAGAGTTGTGTCTGGAGTATTTATAAAATACACATATCAAATGTTCCCGTACCTATGTGGTGAGGGTGATGTAGTGAGACATGAGAGAGGGCCCGGTTTTTGGTTTTTCACTTATAAAACGGTTAGCACTAGCCAAAAAAGTAGTTATATGCAAAATTAAAGCTGTGAGAAAATTTCCTACAAGATTGTTTAGTATTTTTTTTTTCGTATCTATTATCGTATATAGTTTTCGAGCTATGCACTCATGAAATGTGTGTATTTTCGAAAACTTTTTTTTGCCTTGCGTATTTTAATAAACTTTGCCTCTTTAACTTCATTCTTCATTACCGCTCATTTGAGGAAAAAATCCTTAGAAAAGATGTTATGGTACGCTAAAGATTATTTATTATTATTTAACCACCTAAAAATAATTCAACAATGTAAAGTAATGTGGTTATATACAGGGTGTTTAATTTATCATAGTACAACTAATATTTATTTAAATAACAGACTTGCTAAAAAAGATAAAAAGCTTTGTTATTTGATCTTCGCCACAAACCGTATTCAGAAGAACAATCGAATGTCGGAAATTATTCGAAAAATCTGCAATGTGAATAGTTTTTTTTCATGTTCTCATGATTTACTTTCACCTCAGATTCAAGAATGCAGAAAAAAATAAGCCTTTGTATGATTCTATAGATTTTTTTGAAAATTCGGAAGTTATCTCCACCGTAGTTGAGTTTAACTTTTGTCTTCATGTAAACTAGAGTTTAAATTGGTCGATTACCAGACGTGCCCAGTATTTCCAATGTAATAATTTAAGTCATTACGTCACCTATAATATAGTCATTTGAAACCCGTCATTAATCCACATTAAAGTTATATTAGGCTTGAAAATATCGCCCCCCTTCTGTAATAACAGAGGCCCACATGAACAAATGTAGAGATCGGTAGCATAGCTTACCTACCAAACAATGTTTAGTAAGCTGTGTCAGTACTGTTGTACCTGTTCTGGGTACTGGATAGCACCTTTGTTTGTCCTCCAAGTCCATCACATGCAGATGCCTAACTCCTAACCTGACAACATACCTTTACAGTTAATCACGAGATAATTTCTAGATGAATATGACGAATTTTATTTGAGTTTGTGAGGAACTCTCACTCAACCTTGTTTTGCAATAAAAATGGTCATTTATGTACATAGGTACAATCGGCGCCTTAAGGTCACATGTTTTGGAGTTCCTTTTTAGAACCATTAAAACAAATAAACGTAAAAAAGTGGACATCCGAAGAATGTGGTGACCAATGGCAGCTGGTGGAATTTGAAATTCTCGTATTTTCCTTACGAAGCACACTATATTTTAGGAGGATCCAAATGGAAGGCTGGAATAGCAAAAAGACTTCAAACGAAACTGACGAAAAAATGTCTCCCCATCCCCAGAAAATCTTGGAAACGGGTTACAAAATATTTGTGATTTTTTTTTATAATGACTATGTGAATATAACAACTTTTTATAATTTTTATACTCGCAAAATCTGTATTTTTGTTAAAGTTACGACAGTTTAGAAATTAAATGATTATATGAAATAACAATTCAAATATCCATACTTTAAAAGCTCTTGATATTTCAAAAAAAAAAAACACGAGAGTAAAAAATTTTGACGAAAAAAAAATTATTTCGAAAATATTTTGCAACCCATTTCCAAAATTTTCTGAGGGTGCAGACATTTAAAAAAAAATTACAGATTTCGTCATTTCGTCATTCAATTTTTTTTGTTATTATTCACTCCGTCTGGGTCTACTAATAACCCCTAATATCTGGTGTAGGTCCCATGCTTCCTAACGAAAGTACAAGAACTTCAAATACCACCAGCCGCCATTGGTGGTAAGTTAGCTGCAACGATCGTATGGACATTCAAAAATAAGTCGATACAGATTTCTTGACAGTAAAGGTAAACCCGGAAAATGGCGTTATATTTTACATTTTTTTCTTGTAGAGAATCAAAATATTTCCTTTTTCCAATGATTTTATACACTTCAAAAAAGTTGAGAAACAATATTGTATTTGTATTTCTCTGTTCAAAAATTACCTTTGTTGAGCATTCATGCCCAAAAGTTGAATTTTAAGTATGATTGCTCAAATAATTACTGAATCGACTGAATGATACAGTGGCGCCGCCGAGATTTGGACAGTGGCCAGGGCCCCCCAATCCATCCACTCAAAATGTTTAAAAATGGGTAACATAATTAATTTTTCAAGTTGCCCCTCCCAGACTGATTTTCTGGCTCCGTCACTATATAGACAGTGACGGAATATAATACCCAATTTCAATAGGTGAAATTGGATATTATAATTTTTGAGTTATTAGTTTAGTTATTGCGTTATAATGTTTTTCATTAGTCAAGTTAGTCAAATCAGAAAACGCAAAAATGTAATACAGAAAAGGTAATTTTCTGTATTCCTAAAATAAAAATGATCCTTAATCAGGGCTTAAAGTGAAAACTGGTCTGTGTAAATCTGCAGTTAAAACCGTGGATTTATCTTAGAGAACGTTCAGTCTGTTATCATTTTTATTGCAAAGCCTCTATGTAAATGTGTTAATGATTTTTTAGAATTATCTAAACGTTGTTTGTTACTTTGTTACAAGAGAACCACTTAAATAACCTACCATAGCTCTAGCACATCTATCTCAACAATTCAGGGTCGTATTTTTACAATAAATACATACGATGTAGTCCGTTGACTGATTGGAGCTGAATATATATAATTCCTTTACCTGTAAATAATAATTCATTATTGCTTTGACCTTTTTGTGATGTATATTTTTTTAATTTATTGTACTTATTTATTTTTTTAGTGTGTAACTGTTATTAGAGTGTAAGGCGACTTTCTAACTATCCGTAAAGAATATCTGCACTACATTGTCCTGAAGATGAAAATAAAAGTTTGTTATTATTATATGTTTTTTTATTGGTCAAAGATAATTTGGTCTGAAACAAGTTTTACCTTAAATTTTAAAATGTTATATTTTTTACTTTTACATCAACTGAAGCATACAAGCACGGTATGCATAATATGTATTACGCATACAGTGTTTCCAAATAAAATAACATAAATATTCACAGTGAATTTAGAGGTCAAGGTGATTGAACTAAACGTACCTTAGTCCAATGTTGCACCGCTGCTGAAGCCTACAGTGTCATAAAGTTTCCAAGCCCACATACCTACAGCTTCATTAATAAACTAGGAATATTAATATACATAGATACTCTCATGGCAGCAATTAGTATTCCAAGATAAAAATAGCGTACGTTTGGTCCATAGGTGGCACCACAGTGGACAATGAGCATGACCAACTTTTTTACCGTGAATCTTATTTTATAATTTGATAGCTGTTTACATAGCAGTTTTTTTTGTAACGTCCTTTTTTTGGGCTACAGCTAATTTCTCATAGCAGTGCTGGAACTCATATACTGGAATAGCCTTCAACTGGTCGGTTACAGCTGTTTGAACAGTGGCGGGCGGTGGAAATTAACATTCTTGTATTTCCGTAAGGGGGCATGGGACCCACACCATATTTTATGGGGTGGTTACTAGACCTAAGTAAAAGGCTATAATGGCAAAAAATCTCAGGGAAAACTTGCGATTTTTTTTTCAAAAATGGTTGCCTCCGGACAGATCTTGGAAAAGGTTTGCAAAATATCTGTGAAATATTTTTTTTTTCATAATCACGACTAAATACATTTTTTTATGCTTGTGATTTTTGCAAAATTCTTATTTTGCTTAAAGATACAACTATCGGAAAATCTCACAGATGATATGTTGGAATGAAATAAAAATTCAAATTACCATAACTTTTAAAGATCTCAAAATGTCAAGAAAATCACAAGTATAAAAAAAATTGTATTTACTCGGTGATTATGAAAAAAAAATATTTCACAAATATTTTGCAAGCCGTTTCCAAGACCTGTCCGGAGGCAACCATTTAAAAAAAAATCGCAAGTTTTCCCTGAAGATATTTTGCCATTATAGCCTTCTACTCATGTCTAGTAACCACCCCCAAGTGTGAGTCCCATGCCTCCTTACGGAAATACGAGCATGTCAAATTCCACCGGCCGCCACTGCGTTTGAATGTTTTATATGGTCCCAAAATGACGTTTCAATCTCAGTCAGACGAATAAGGAGGCTGAGGAGCTACACGAATGTTTTTACTGGCTAAAAACTCGTTTACTGAAATGGCTGTGTGACAAGGCGTATTGTCGTGATGCAACATCCTGTTGTTCTTGATATTTGGTCTCACAGGCATGACTCTTTTTCGAAGTTTTTCAAGAACTTCTCTGTAAAAGTGTTAATTTACTGTTTGGCCTGGATGCACAAACTCTTTGTGGAGAATTCCCTGGTTATCAAAAAAAGCAAATCAGCATGCATTTGATCTTCGACTTGCTCATTCTTACTTTTTTTGGGTCTTGGAGAGCTTGAAGTGTGCTATGCCATGCTTTGGCGCTTGGTTTCCGGGTCGTACTCAAACACCCAAGTCTCATCACCAGTAAGGACACGTTCCATAAAATGGGGATCAAAAAGTATGGGATTTTGCAAAAGTATCCATTGCGCTGTGTCCAAGTCTGAAGCAAAACCTGATAGCACACCGTTGCTCAAAATTAATGTCACTCAATTTTGAAAAGCACTAGAAAAAAACGGTTTACGAAATCAACGTCACAAAGAACAGACAAATTACTCTAACAATTCCAACTTCTACTGAAGGTGCATTACATGTTAGGCTACCGCCCTTGTAGATGTTGCTAGATCGGACGCTACGTTGCCAGTCTCATTACACACCTCGGATATAAGGATTGAGCACTTCTTACAAAAATCCACATCTAAAGTATATTTGATTTTTATTTTATTTTGGTTTCATCATGTATTGGTACCGATTTGTTTAGATTTATTGTTTTAGTGACTATATCCCTGACTTTCTCAATTCATTTTAAATATACATATAGTTTGACATTTATGTTATATTAATACCTAATCACAAAGGTAAGTTTGAATTTAGTCTTATACATATATTCGGTAAAAATGTTATTGCAAATTATTTTTCACAGCCAATAAATAGATTTTTCACATAATATTTTTTCTTCACACAATTTTTTGTATAAAAAACAAAAAGTAATTTAGGCGCTAGTCCCCAAGGAAATTGTTTTACGCATTAATAAAGAAATTGTTATGAAGATGTTAGAGAAAAGTTATGTTTGTTTTTTTTTATGTAAAAAAATTCGATTGTAGAATATTGTATACAACTCATGTATAAAGACCCCTTTTTTGAAAGGCTAACTATATGCACTTGTTGCATAAATACCTAACTATTTTATGTATATATTATGTATGTATCTTTTGTTTCTTTTTAAACTACATCGCCACTATTAGAAAATTAGAAAATGTAACTAACTTAGTAGTTAGAACAACTAGCAGTGAATCTTATAGCAATACGTTTGATTTATTTTAATTATTCCAGGATCCAGGATCCTATCTACCTATAACATCCTAGATCCTGGAATAATTAAAACAAATCAAACTTATTGCTATAAGATTCACTGCTTTTATTTATGCTACTTTATTTAGAAACACCCTTTATATCCCCAAAATTTCATGGTCCTAAATAGAAAAATACCACGGGGTATGTGGCACCTCTCCTTAACAACAAAGTCAAAAAAGAGAAGTGCTTGATGCTGACATACCGTATAAATTTCGATGAGGAACCATTTATAAATAATCTAAACAGAAATTAAGAATAAATAGATTTTATAACTCTATAACGAGTATAACAAAATGATTAATTGGAACTGAGTAACTTTGTGAAACGTAAACCCATCTACATACATAGGTGTGTCCACATTTACAGCGTCAACATCTTATATAAAAGATCAAAAGATGAGCTAATTCGCGCGAGAATAAATGCTTGTTTTTTTCTAATTGATGTGAATCTCATTAAGACGCAATTTTTGCACAATTACATTATTATGTAATATCATTTATATATGTACTTACATAAAAATGTAAAACTAATTTATGTAAGTAGCTTAAAGTTGACCGCTTATACTTTCATATTGATATCACGCTTAAATCGCAGGAATGACTTACATATGTATTTTGCATACCTACTACGGACACAATACATAATTATTAATTATCTATTTATTTAGAATTATAAATAAACAACTAATATAAAATGATAATGAAGCCAAACATAAAAAAATGTATACCGACTGCTTATAAGCGCTGAGAAATGGATATGACCAAGTTTGCAGTTGAAAGTGAAATTTTATTTTTAATTAAATAAAGGCTAGCCATATCAGCGTCCGAGTATAATCCGTGAAACAGGCCGATTCTAATTCTAAAAACTTGTATACAGTCCGCGACAACTGCGTTCTTCACGAAATATACAGCAAGCAACGAAAGGTATCACACACCCACTTTTTGAAGTTTGCTTAAATTCTGATAATATTTGTATTACAGCATTGATCTTTTTTTTGCTTCTGAGAGGATTATAACTTGTGATATTCTGCGTCTAATAAGCCGAAGTTGAAGGCGGTATGTCGATTGTGTGAAATTTCAATGTTTTCAAAGAAACGTAAAGAACTTCGAAAATAGTAAATCCCTTTCGAAGTTGTTGGACTCGTATTAAAGGGAAATCTTCAGTGTATCTATTTGACAAACTGAGTCATTTTTGAAAAAAAATTTCCTAGACATGAACAAAATCTAAAGTTGAACCAAAAATATCACGAAAATTCAAAAAAGCCCTGTACACCACACATTACTACAACAAAAATTTGGGATTAATATCCCTCTAGATCTCTCTGTGTTTCATTAAAATTTCAGGAACAGTGTTTTTTACGAAAACGATACTAAGGATGGTAGAATTTTGGATTTTCGTGATATTTTTGGTTCAACTTTAGATTTTGTTCATGTCTAGGAAAAATTTTTTCAAAATGACTCAGTTAGTCAAATAGATGCACTGAAGATTTCCCTTTAATACGAGTCCAACAACTTCGAAAGGGATTTACTATTTTCGAAGTTATTTATGTTTTTTTGAAAACATTGAAATTTTACTTTCTTAGCGATATCTTTTCACACATTCGACATACCGCCTTCAACTTCGGCTTATTATACGCAGAATATTACAAGCCATAATTCTGTCAGAAGCAAAAAAAAAATTAATGCTGTAATACACAAATTATCAGAATTTAAGAAAACTTCAAAAAAGTTTGTGTATGATGACTTTCATTGCTTACTGTATGTACCAGTGGCGGTGCGTGATATTTCAGTTAGCCATATCTTGAAAACGACGCATGGGACCCACTTCACTTTTTAGGTGATGACTATACACCTCTTACAGAAAGGATTTATAGTGAAAAAACCGTCAGCAAAGTTTGCGAAAAAAATTTTCAAAAACACTGGAGCACCCTGGGTTCTCAGTAACGCTCTGTGGAATATTTGCAGTATATTTTTTTTCATAATCTAGAAACAAATATAAGGAGACATTTTTCGATTCGTTACAAAATATTTTTGTTTCAAAAAGTTATGGCCATTTTATTTTGGGAAATAAAATGTTCCTATAAAATTAATTCATGGCCCCGTTATAATTTGCGGTTTAATGTTTTCATTTGGAAGATAAATTGAGGCATAAAATGGCATAACTTTTTTGTTTCAAAAAAGTTATGGCCATTTTAATTTTGGGAAATAAAATGTTCCTATAAAATTAAAATTAAAATGGCCATAACTTTTTGAAAAAAAAAATATTTTGCAACAAATCGAAAAACGTCTCCTTATATTTGTTTCTAGATTATGAAAAAAATATACTGCAAATATCCCACAGAGCGTTACTGAGAACCCAGGGAGTGCTCCAGTGTTTTTGAAAATTTTTTCGCAAACCTTGCTGACGATTTTTTCACTATAAATCCTTTCTGTAAGATGTGTATAGTCATCACCTAAAAAGTGAAGTGGGTCCCATGCGTCGTTTTCAAGATATAGCTAACTGAAATATCACGCACCGCCACACATAGGGGCATAATTCGATTAATAACTGGAATATAATAAAGGCTATAGCCGGGTAAGGGGTCAAATCGGCCCTTGAACTAATCAAGGTTCTGGTTTGGCAGGACGGAAGTATAATTTGTTGTATTCCTCTCGTCTTACTAAAGCTACAGATAGTAATTTTATACATTCATATTTGTAAATAACGGGGATATAAGTTCTTTTAAACACTGACATTTAACGAACAATTTCTTGATATAAGTTGATTCTAACGGCAAAAGTAAAATTTCTACTTAAGTAGTTATTTTTTTTACAACATCCTAGGTATATAATAATTCCGAGCCAAATTCATATTCCATGAAAAATTTTGCATAACTTCAGCGTTTGAATTTTCTTTCTAGCTCACAAATAACCCAAAATATCAGCAGTGAGACATTACATTGGGTCACCATATACAAGCACCTTGATTTCAATTTTTTAACAATTGCAAAAATTTTGAGGTTAATGTCGCAACCCAGACAGGATGGTTGGGTCGTTCATTTCATATTCAACCATTCAACGAGTTGTTAATCATGAATTTCTAGCTTTGTAAAAACACGTTAATTGGATTGACCTCAATATCTCCTACGCAGAATACTGGCTGGTTTAAAGCTTTTGTGTTACCTACACTTTTCCTATTGGCGACAAGTTTTGCTATATTATTTGTTTCATGTTTAAAATATCTTCATTTTGTTTAGAGCTTAAATGATTTAGATCGCCAAAAACCGATAGCATCAAATAAACATACCACATCCCACGACCCTACAAGTTATGCTATCACTCGGTTACATCAGTGCCTACACCCATTATAGCTGTAAATCGTGAGTGCCAACGTGATTCCACCTGCCAGCAATTTAGTGTTCCGCACGATACCTGGAAAACATTAAGACCGCAAATTATCACGACGGGGCCATGAATTAATCTTTAATGTAATTAAGGACTATTAATTACCCATTAATCAAAATTATCGAGGTTCGATGTTCGGTGAATGAAAAAGCAGATATGATAAGAAAATGACGATTTTCTGATAGAACGATATGTATATTTAATTTTCTAGGATAAACTGTTGTTGTTGTAAACTAATTTATACAAATTCAGCTAATAATTTTCACCGTCACTGATCAAAATAAATCAGAGAATATTTTTGTTTTCTACATGAGGATGACTAAAAAACTGGATAAATTTAACCATGTATCTACTTCTTTACATAGGGTCCCGCAAAAGTCTGAAATAATGCATATACAGGTATGTTTGACTTATTCTTTTACGAAAAATATGTTTGACTTATTTTTTTTGGATGTTCTGGCGATCTTCATTATTATTTCTTCTATTGTTTTATTGCTATGGCTAAGTTTTTTTGCTATTTGATTAATTTGGTAAGTAGCTCAAAAACAACAAATTATCTAATATTTCATAACAACCCACAATATAAACTGGTAGTTACCACGAAGACTACCTGGCCTCCATCACATTAACCGCATATAGTATTCAAAATATCTTCCATTATTGCTAAATCATAGGTATATTGTTCTAATATGTCCATAAAAGGTCTCATTATATTCACATACAACTCACCGCTTATTGCCATCACTAGGTACACAAATAAATCAAATTTTTAAATTGTTTACTTTATTTGGCCGTTGTAAATCTAAAAAAAAATTCGTTCAATAGATACTAAACCGATTTATAAGTTAGTACTAAAAAACATATACGAGGTTTTGTTTGGGAAAAAAGGGTGGCATTACGATCGCGGCTTTACCGGGGGCGGACTTTTTACGCGATAGCAATATTTTTATTAATAAAGGAGTCATATCATATACATTATTCTAAGACACCCTGTATATTATACCTCATGAAAATAAAGTGCTTACGCCACTGCTCGGATTTCCTAATACATAGATGGAACCTTAAATATAGGCAACCATGAATATTTAGAAAGCAGAATAAAAAGTGGGGATAGAAAACCAGTTGTCATTTTTTCTAGTTTTAACCTCAACTTTTCAGCAATAATTACATATAATTGTTTAAAGGTTTTTGTATTTCCCACATTTTTTTGTCATCATCCGTCTATGAAGTATTCGTCGATACCAGTTTAACTTTAACACTAACAGTATTCAAGCAACAAAGCTTTCTACTTAACCTAGTGTACTTTAAAAAGTATTAAAATGGATTCAGTAGTAGACAAGAACCAATATGTCTTGCCGAACGATCAGCCGGTAGTAGTATTAGAGGCAACATCTGCATTTAATGGCCTTACATCGAAGGAGAGACTGTATGCTCATCTCATCAGTCTGGCCTCTTGGAATGGAGGACTTGTTACGTTATTGCAGACAAGCCCGGAATCTGCTCCGACATTCGTACTGCTTCACAAACTTTTCTCCGCTCAAAATCCTACAGAATTTAAAACGCTGGCTCTCCAGGCTGGCTTTAGTGAAGATGAAGTTAAAGCATTGTTTGTATATGCATGTGGCTTATTTTGTAATGCAGGAAATTACAAGGTAAGCATATTTTTTTACTTGGAAGTAAAATCTCTAAATAGTATTTATTCACTATATTTAATTTATTCGTTATGTTACAGATACTATTTTAAATATTTATTATCAGTCTTAGAAATGAATGAGATAAACAAACACAAGCTATTCTCATAAAATGCTTTTAAGCCCATAACATCTTTTTAAACATTCTAAACAATACTGTTTTTATCTTTTCATGACTCCTCAACTCATGACTTATCTCGATTATTACAATTTCTTCGGAGAGCTAGTTTTTGCAAGTACTTACCTATGAAATAACAAAATAAAATTAAAACCCAGAAATATACAATTTACAAATAATAAATTATTATCTATGTAATATTTTTTTTATTCCTTTATTATTTAGGTATTATTTAAAGATTTTAACATCAGATTTTAATTTTACCATTTCCGGAAATACCAGAAGTAAATAATACTATCTTTATAAATATTAAATGGCACGCTATATTTCTTATGCCATATTTATTATGCTCACTTTTATGTAAAATTTAGTATTCACTTCCAGTATATGCCAGAAACTTGTCATTATTATAGATGTGTAGAACAGCTCCGAAAACCCCAGATACAAATTTACAGCCTCATATTGTTTGTAGTTTCCCAAAACTACAAAATTTAATAAGCCATTGGCCGTGAAACAACCTGTATATATTCGTGGTTCCTAAAAATGTAGTCTTCCTAGAAATAATAATAACTAGAATTTTTTTGAAAAAAAAAAGATATTTTGGTCACAAACTTTCTTTAAATTGATTACTGAGACCTGTTTCATTGATAATCTTGTCTTTTCTGATAGTAAGTCTTTTATACCTACGGTTTTTGAGTATATTTTGGTTTATAAAGATTTTGACAATTTGTTTGAAATAGCCTGTGTGATAGTTACACTATAATAATAATGTAATAGATACAACTGTTTTCTTAAATATTTGAAATACAGGGTTTCGGAGACACCAAATTCGTTCCTAACATAGAACAAAACCGCCTAGAACAACTTTTAAAAGTGAGCAAAATCTGGGATCAGCTTGAGCCATTGTGGTCTGAGCTGAAAGATAAGCTGTATGATTTAAAATCTGGGAAGACCTGTCTGGGATACAATCCCGAAGGATGCACCACATATTTGTCCAAGAATTGCACACCAAAAGATAACGAAATGGTTCAGAACTGGCTCAAGTCAGAGAAAATGGAGTGTTATAATAGTCGGCTATTCAAAACTGAAGAAAACGGAAAGGTAAGTTACATGTGTAAGTGTTGATCTCGGAACCTTTGTGAGGAGAACCTTTATATCTTTCAGGTTGTCTATGAAATCCGCTTAGCCTCTGAAGCGAAAAAAGAGTTAAAGAGAGTCTCTGACGGTAACATAACTTATGTTGTGACCAGTGGAGATTATTCCCCTCTCATGGGAACAGTCGCCACATACCTAGAAAAAGCCGTTCAGTACGCAGCTAATGAAACCGAAGCTAATATGCTTACAGCTTATGTTTCATCGTTCAGGACCGGGTCTCTAGATGACCATAAAACTGGCTCGCGATACTGGATCAAAGACAAGGGACCAGCTATTGAGTCTTATATTGGGTTTATTGAAACGTATAGAGATCCTGCTGGAGTTAGGGGTGAATTTGAGGGCTTCGTGGCTGCTGTAAACCGAGAGATGTCTGCCAAGTTTACGACATTGGTATCCAATGCTGAACAATTTTTGACTTTATTGCCCTGGTGTAAGGGATTCGAGAAGGATAAGTTTCTCAAGCCTGATTTTACATCTCTGGATGTACTTACGTTTGCTGGTAGTGGAATACCGGCTGGAATTAACATACCAAACTGTGAGTTTTAACAGATTTTTATATATAAGAATTTGCCATTTGAAGTTTATGAATGAAAGAAACCTCAATAGAATTGAATTAAATTATTTTTATTTATAAAGTAAATCCTTTCATTTCAAGATGTTGGCATGATATGGTTACTTTTGAATCAGTGAGATATAAAATATCATCATGAGTTATGCAGCATTAATTATGCAGAATGTGTCAAGCCACTAGGAACATTCTTGGATATTTATACTGCATTTTTTTTCTTAACCCTTTCAGTCACAAAAAATGAAAATTATCTTTTTTTATTGGAAAATGTGTTAATCTGGTTTAGCAGAAATCATCGAAAAACAGTATCTCAAATATTTTTTCCAAACTTGTCCTGCAGGACATGGTTACATAATGACACACCACTGTGAGACAGTTACTCAAATGGGCAAATAAAAGAATACAAATTTGTTTTCATTTTATTTACAAAACTCATTTGTGGTAATTAGAAAAACAATTTTTGTCACTATTTAAACAAAGACCTACACCACAAATAGTACATGACCATTTTGTGTGATGGGGCTCGGCAGCTGTACTGCACAAAGTGCATCGACTTGAGCCACGATGAGAAAGGTTGGCATATGAAGTGCATTACTTCTGCATAATTCGGGTGCAACATACGGCTTGTACCAGTTTTGTAGTGCCTTTTTTTGTAGCTCCAATAAGACCAGAAGCTACAAGTAATCTAAAAAATTTTAACGAATGTTTTTCTGCTTTAGGATTTTTTCGATATAGAATAAAAGCATTGACGATAGTGACGTCAAGAAAGTGGAAAAATAATCTATGCCACCATTTTTTTGACTTTCAGTCAATACCATACAGAGACTTGAGCATACGTATCAGCTCGATCCACACTACCCATACAACTTCTGTATTCTTTGACAGCAACAGGACATTGTACTTCTGTGAGAGATCCATCTTTCTCCCTTCTTTTTACTTGTGAATATTCTGTGGGATCATGAATGGACAAAATCATTTCAATAACAGGCTTATCTTTCCATTTTATACATGAAATATTTCTTCCATTTACTGCATAATCACTTTGACCTCTAACTAAGTCTTTGTCAGAATAATTCTGGAAGATTTTTTCTGTTAGCTCGGACTGTACCACAACAGTAAATATTTCTTGCTGATAAATCTTCTAGTAGTTGTACCGAAGTAAAAAAGTTATCAAAACGAATATGGTAATATTTTCCAGAAAGTGATCCAGTCAGATTTTTTACTACAGATTCCCAACGAGTCTTCTTCCCGCTCAGTACCTTTACCTGTGTAGATATCAAAGTCGCAAACGTATCCTTCAATGTCCGCTCTTACCCATATTTTATAACCTCTTTTTATGGGTTTTAGAGGCAACTATTACTTGAAGGAAACACGGCCCCTTATACTTCACCATAGTCTCATCCACTGCTTGTTCCATAGACAGCCCATGGTCGGTTTGATAATTTTTACGTAACTTAGTTATGTATGGCTGGATTTTGTAGTTCATCATTACCATTTTGCCCCTTAGCAGGCATAACAGCATTATCATTTAGGTGAATGTGGGATAAAAGAGAGCTAAATCTATTGAGGGTCATAAGATTTGAGATGTATTCATCCCTAACAAGGAAGGTACTCGGACCCGAACTCTCCAATTTCAATGATTTTTATATATGTTGTAGAACATGAAAAAATAAGAGACACGTATTTTTTTATGTGCCGAAAAACATTCTAAGGGGGGTGAAAATAACCCCTAAAGTTTACCCCCCAAAAACACATTTTTTTAATATCTCGAATTCAATTCAATTTTTTTCGATGAAACATTTTTTTTTAATTTTCGATAATAAAAATTCGCAAATTGCTTGAAGAATAATATTTTTGTATACTTGACGTCAAAATAAAGTTTACATGTTTCGGCATTTTCCTTAAAAATAGCCACCCAAAAGGGGTGAACCACCCCTAACACAATTAAATTCTTCCAGGCATTATATTTTCGTGAAAATTGGTATGCGGGGGTTTTCAAGGGTGCTGATTTAAATCTGTAGTCGTATTCTTTGAATTCAAAATGGCGGATACAATGTGGCCGACCAATTATTTTCAAAATCCTGAAATTTTCTTATTTTTTTACGTTTCAATTTCCAAGGTTTCTTGTTAAGAATTAACCACTCAATTGATAAAAAGACGATGTGTCAGGTCCAATATAGTATGCAAAACGTGAAAAAATTTCCATTTCGCAAAAAAGTTTACGAAAATTAAAGAATTTTTGATATTTTGATTTGATAAAAACTTATAGTATCAATAATTAAAATGTGGTACTTATATCAAATATCAAGGATTAAAAATGAATATACCACATTGAAACTTTTTATGTTTTTTAAGAGGGTTGTATAGTGTAAGGTGGCTATTCAAATTCTATTTTCTTATTTTGATAAAAAAGAAAACAGATTGATCAATAGACATTTTACAGTGGCTAGTAAAATAGCGTTTTTTGTACCGTGTTGACAGCTTTGTCCAGATAATTTTTGACCTATCTAATTCACCCAAAGTGGATATTGTTGAAAAAATAGATTTGTATTATGTGACGTGACGTAGGGTAATTGAAAAATGTTGATAAGAATAAAAATGGCCATCGTTGTAAGGACGGAAAATTTCATGAAAAAAATGGTTTTTGTATTTTATTAATCTTATTTAATAAATGTACCAAATTTCATGTCGATTGATCAACTTGTTTTCTTTTTATAAAAAATAATAAAACAGAATATTAATTGCTTACGACCTCTTTAAACAAATTAATAAGTATAAAAGTAAATTTTGATTTGTTTATTTTCACACAAATGTTACAATATGGCTTATTAAAAATATAGGTGATTTAATACAGCCTTTAATATGATAAGTAACAATTTTTTTTTTTTTTCATTAGGGAAATACTACTACTTTTGGCTACTACTACTGCCTACTACGCATCGTTCGCAGTAGGCAGACCGGTTAATCGTATTCCTAACATTGTTCAGTTGTTCAGTGAGCATTGGCGGTACAGAGACGTATCTAAAATTTATAAGACTATTGCTAATGTAGAATACTCGGTGGGACCCTTCGACCGAAAACTAAAAAGAACGCCCTGTACGTGCCCGAGTGACTGGAGCTGGCAATCTGTGCAATTATATCCGTAATTAGTTTTAGGGACGTGCTTATTAAAGATTTTAGTCGCATAAAGGTCGCAAAAACTCGTTTATTAAAGATTTTAGTTGCATAAATAAATAAAAATTTAGTCGCATTAAGAAAATTTCAGGTTTTTGAAAAAAAATGGTCGGCCATATTGGATCGGCAATTTTGAATTAACAGAATCCGACTACAGATTTGTGATCAGCGTCCTCGTAAACCCCTGAATACCAATTTTCACGAAAATTTAATGCCTGGATTAATTTAATTGTGTTAGGGATGGTTCACCCCTCTTTTTGGGTATTTTTAAGGAAAATGCCGAAACACGTAAACTTCAAGTGAAGTGTACAAAAATATTATTTTTCAAGCAATATGCGAATTTTTATTATCGAAAATTACAAAAAAAAAATACATTTCACCCTCAAAAAAATAGGGGTTGCAACATTTAATAATCAAATCATAACGGATTAATAGTACTTTTTATAAGGAATAATGTCCATTTTGTTTCATCGAAAAAAATTGAATTGAATTCGAGATATTTAAAAAAATATTTTTTGGGGGGTACACTTTAGGGGTTATTTTCACCTCCTTAGAATGTTTTTCGGCACTAAAAAAAATACATGTCTCATTTTTTTATGTTCTACAACATATATAAAAATCATTGAAATCGGAGAGTTCAGGTCTGAGTACCTTCCTTGTAAGTTGAGGATAGGACGACCAACAATATCAACTATTGACTTCTTTTATACCCATTAGTAAATGAATTGCAAGAAAACATTTAATTTTGGAAGCATTTGTGGGAACAAAATTATCGTGCTTTTGAACAGCGTACAGATTTGTTTGAAAAACAATATCCTCAATTACATTAAACAACATCAAAAAGTAATCTACTAAATCTTGCACGTTATCTGGTATATTTTTGGCACCTACATCTTCCTGGAAAATATTTGGAATTTTTTTGAAATTAGATTTTTTCCATTTAGAAAGTGCCTGATTGCTAGCCCACACTGCAAGGGGTAAGTCATCTTCTTCTTCGTAATTATTAGGTTGTTCATTACCGGAATGAACCAATAAGTCTTCTTCAACTTGGTCATCATTTTCTAATTGTAGTAGAACTTCCTCAACAACAGTATCATCCTCGAATTCAGAAAAATCTGACAAATCTTCAGTTTTCGATTCTCCACCTGACGGAATTTCATCAAGTAGCTGATAGGCCTGCGATAAGGACATATTGTTCAATGGAAAACGATCCATACTCTGAAAAAATGCAAAAATTGTATAGATAACCAAAAGAAAGTACATGTATATTGTCATAGTGGTTTCACCAAGAAACCAGATTAACAACATACAACAGACCTTGGAAAAATGTTTTATAACTAAGTACCACTCAGTTACAATTCCAATTAAGAATAAACATCTGAAATATCATTGAAACAAAAAGCAGAAACAAAAGAATTCACTTCATCATAGTGGTTTCGGTGCGAAACCACTTGAAAAATGTAGATATTTCGAAAAGTTTCGATAAACCCATATAAATATAAAAAATTTATAACAGGTTTGATTAAGTTAAGTTTTTATATATTTTATTATTATTTATTTTTTATTATATCCTATTATTTATATCTCCTTAATGCAGTTCTGTTAGGGTCCGTGATTTCTCTACTCTTAATATTAAAAAATATGTCATTTTAAGATATGGTAATAAGGAAAAACGGTATTTTTTTTCTGTTGGGTTGTACATACAAAACAATCCGAGAAGGTTTTATTTGTCTAGATATGATTTTAAATTGAAACTTGTTAAATACTGTTAAAACAAATATAAGTCACAATTTTATATTAAGTGAAGATAGCTTCAAACTGATGGAGGAAAAACTTATATGACCAGATAAATATTCTTGAATGACCAGAATCACCACTAGAAAATGTAAAAAATTGCTGTTATCGAAATACAAAAAATGCCATTTAAAATCCATATATAAAAATTGTCCCACATTTGTAATTTTACATTTTGGAACGAGTTCGAAATGTGCAGGCGGATTGTTGAAAATGATGTGCGGCAGCACGATTGTCTATTTTGAGAACATGTGAGGAGCTAGCGGGAAGAACAGTGAGGGTGCAAAGTTCGTTTAAATTGCGTTAGGTGGTACAAACGCTATATTATGACCTAAACTAAAGTACTAGAACCTGTTTGCGGGAATAATCGTAGAACGTCATTATATATTAAATAAAATCGTATGTCCAGTTGCGTGAAAACCGATGAAGGTGACTAGCGTTTGTTGTAAAAATGATGTTACAACTGGTGATGTCGAAAATTTCGGGACTTAATGAACTTCATTGATAATAACGAATCCATTAGCCTTTTATAACAACCTACTTTACATCAATAGGGAAGTAGAGTCAGATACTGATTAATTGATTAATCAATAAAAATTAAATATATAATATTTTTATTATGTATTTATAACAAAATTATATTAAATATAAAATATATTTTATGTATATTTGATATGTCCATAATACATATTCTGTTATCCACATAGTATGCTAGAATTTCAGTTTTTGTGTTCTTTTTTTTAGTTTCAGTTACACCTTCATTGTTAATCCAACAAAAATAGGGGACAAGTGAAATTGAAAAAAAAAAAAAAAACAAAAATGATCATTTGCAATACCAAAATATTAATGTATAGAGTTGTACAGAGTAAATTAACATATTATTTAATATCTAGAAGTGAGACTGCTTAAACTTACAAAATCGATTTTCACCGTTTCAACAGAACCACACCCTCATTGTTCTTCCGGCCAGCTCCTCATTTGTTGAATTAAAATAAATACATGAAAAAAACCTTTCTGAAGCAAACACTGCAATGGGAAATACTGAAATGAAATTGTAAAAATGGACCTAGATGTTGACATCATAAAATACTGTGCACTAAGAAAAAAAAATCATAAAAATTATGATTTTAATAATAAAAAATCAAATTTTGCCCAACTCTGGTACATTATCTAATAACTTAAAAGGACTAAAACGAAAGGTTTCAATATTACAATTTATTTGTATTAAATTATTTTTTCAGATGACGATATTCGTCAAACTGAAGGCTTCAAAAATGTTTCGTTAGGGAAACGTGATTCCAGCTAGTTATCAGCAGTCCGTGACTCCATTTTTAAGCAAGGAAGATGCGGACCTCTTACAAAAGTGGCGAGTACCTGCTTTCGAGCTGCAAGTGAGTATTTTTTCATCATATCAGAATATCCTATTTGTGGAAGTAATACTAAATGAAAGTACTTAATTCACTAACAGAGACCTTATTGAATACATCTACTTTTTTTGTTCATTTCGCTCTCAA
This sequence comes from Aromia moschata, assembly GCA_029963805.1. Taxonomy (NCBI): domain Eukaryota; kingdom Metazoa; phylum Arthropoda; class Insecta; order Coleoptera; family Cerambycidae; genus Aromia; species Aromia moschata. The sequence continues at coordinate 45,468 of JAPWTK010001360.1, forward strand.
TCCAGACATATTAATTTTATATAAAGTGATGAATAGTTTTATTATTTGTCCTAACCTGCTTTATATGATTACAATTTCCTCTCCAAAAAGAACTTTTAGAAATCAGTATACAATTCATATTTAGGTGTATCATAGTCCCAACATAGTCTCATCAATAGAAGCACGACAATCAGTGATTTCCGTATCAATATATTTGGATAACTAAAAAGGGTAGAGAAAAAAAGAATTGTTAAATAATAATAATTGGGGTTACTGTTAAAGTCACTTGGAACTGTGTTAAGGTTAGTTTAGTATATAGTTTGAGGACTTTTATATGCTGTTATGTGGTGTTCTTGTTAACAACTAAATAAATAAATAAAATAGACATCTGGTCCTGAACCCTTTCAATTAATTTTTAGGTAGGTTTGCACGAGCTGCTAGGCCATGGCTCGGGCAAGTTATTAAAGAAGGAGGTGGATGGCTCCTTCAACTTCCCTTCTACACTCCTGGATCCCCTTACGGGTAAACCACCTGCGTCTTACTATGAACCCGGTGATACATACGATACGAAGTTTGGCCCGCTTAGCTCCTCGTATGAGGAATGCAGAGCGGAGGCAGTAGGTCTATATCTCAGCTTGGAACCGGAAGTTTTGAAGATTTTCGGCCACGATGGTCGGCAGGCGGAAGAGGTTACTTACGTCAATTGGCTGTCGTTGGTATGGGCCGGCAGGGGAGAGGATTGGAGCTCTGGGAGCCTGGCCGGGGTTGGTTGCAGGCACATGCACAGGTAAACGTTAAGTTATACCTACAAAACGGAAAGAAAATTGTTATGTAATTTAATTTTGTCATTTTATTATTACCACTATGAACTTGCTGAGGTTAAATGACGCTCTGTTACTCTTTCCAGGCTCGTTTCGTATTAGCACGTGTTTTGATACAAGCTGGAGTCGCAAGCGTACGCAGCCCAGCGAAGCTGACCTTTTGGTATCCTTAGATCGATCAGCGATCAGAGGGGCTGGCAGAGCTGCCATAGGACATTTTCTCTTACAGCTGCAGGTGTACAAGGCTACGGGAAATTTGGACGAAGCCAAGAAACTTTACGATCACTACGCAGAAGTTACGGAACCTTGGCTGAGCTGGAGGACGATCGTTTTAGCTAATAAGCAACCTAGAAAAATGTTCGTCCAGCCAAATACCGTTCTAGAAGGATCCGATGTGACTCTGAGAACATATGAACCTTCCCTCGAGGACCTGTTACAGTCCTGGGTGGATCGCTTTGCCGGTTCAAAGGTGTACGATCCTTTGCTCGAGTTGACGAAAGCTGATGCTCATCATTTCCAATAATACAATTTTGTATTGTTTTGTAATCACTAGGCCTATAGCAATGTTAACAAAAAAGTGTTTTTATTTTTCGACATGCCAAGAATAAAATATATATATAAAGGATCTGTGATACCACAGGAGAAATGTGTATATATTATTTTTAGTGTATCCCTTTAGGGGGTGTTCATGTATTACGTAATGCAATTTGGGGGGATCTTGTAAAATGATACGATGCGTTACAGGGGCGGGAGGGGGGGTTCGAACAATGAGTTTTGTAACATTGTTTTTTTATTTAAATAAAAAAACTAGGGAGTCAAAATCTCCCAAGTTGGCAACTCTTTTCGTTTATATTTTACGGGGAATTCCTCGATTGTATTGTACGTCATTTTTATATTGTTTTCGTTCAGTATTCGTTAGTGTTTACGCAGAAGCATGTTGCTGTAGTCAGTCAGTCAGTTTATTAGCAAAAAAAAGCTAAAATAGGAGGATGCATGGAAGAACAATGGTGTATGAAGCCAAAAATGTATGTAAGGACAGGGCCAAGTCAGGAAAACGGCGTAATTAAATGTAAGATTAGTAGTAAAAGTTTATTAGGACAAATTTGAGCCCATTTTTACATATTTTAAACTTAAAGCAAATGTTTATTACATTATGTGTGATTGTTTATTAAATAACAATATGAATAAATAAAATAAACAACATACGCATGTATTGCACGTTAGAATCTCTTGTTTTATTTATTATTACTGCAAACGAGATTAAAACAATAACAAAGGTATTGTAGCAACTTTCCGGTACTTTGCGCAATATAATTGTGACTTTCAGGTAAAAATGGTCACTTGGTTGTTACGTAACGTTTAGGGAGGGGGAGGGGGGGGTACAGAAAAACGTTACGGCGCTTGACATGGGGGGAGGGAGGGTCAAAAATTGCGTTACACAATACTTGAACGCCCCCTTATTTATTTTATTACAGAACCAATCCCTAGAAATTAAATTTTAGTATTACATGACACCAATTCGAAAGCGGTAATAATCAAAATTAGTTCCATATTCTGTGTCGCTATGATAACTGTATTTTTGTGTTTGCAACCAAAAGCACTCAAAATGATTGAGGGAGGAAAGCAGTTACTAAATATATAGGGTGTCCGAGAAATTAGTGTAAACGTAATAGCAGAGATTTCTTAACCCAAAAGAAAACGATTTAGGCCATTTTAGATTAATGTCAACTGTAGTCATATCATTTTACTGTATGAATAATGATTCAAAACGCTGACCTCTTCCAAAATAGATGTCTCCACCACCCACCACGACACGGTATTGTATACCATGACCACTTCCAAAATGTAGGTTAGTTTGGCCAATAAAAATGTTTTTCAAATGATGTTTAGAGTTTCAAACAACTAGTAAACAATAACTGGAAATAGTAGGCTACCTTGACTTTTGTCCTCTAATGAAGCTGTTATTTAAAAATTTTAAATTTAATTTTTACCACGAAAATCTGATAATCGAACACCCTGTAACGGCTAAATGATGTAACTATGGCTACAAGCAAGTTGGCCTAAATGTTTTTTTTTTCAAGGAATCTTTAGTTTTACTTTGTACACTCATTTCCCGGACACCCTGTACAAAATATGTGCAATATGTATGCAAAAAATTGAAATTGTTTATAAACAAATTCATACAATACCAAGAAATAAATACTGAAAAAGTGTAAGGTATCTTAGTGACTCTGGACATTATATCTACTTTTCTGTAATACAGTTTTATGCAAGTTGCGGAAAAATTTGCCTTATCTGGTGTAGATCACGGATTCTTATACCCAAGCTCACACTTTCACTAAATAAAGATTAAATTGTTTTTGACATTATCAATCATTTTACCACATGCAGGTGTTTTATATTGTTCATTGACACCATGCTGTGAAATCTGTTTCTAAATCACAAACTGTATCTCATAGTTGGATACAATAGACCACAAATAGAAAATTGTTTATCCAAAGCTTTAGAGCAACATGAGACAAAACTTGTATACAGACATAAGTACTATACAATGGACTGTATTGAAAATTCTACACCTAACAATAAAGCGTTTCTACGTATAGGTATGCTTCTCCTTTAAAAACTTTTGTTTATCTCTCCGTGTTGTATTGTTTGTCAGTTCAAACTGTACAACAATAACTGCATGTCACATGCGTTCAAAGCGTGGCCTATTCTGTTCTACACCGAATCTTTCAGTTGTTAATCTACTATCTCAAAATGTATACAGGCATCCCATGCCTGTATACATAATATTAAAACGGTTCAACAACTGGCCCATTCCAGAGACTTTCTAATCCTCAACCCTTCATACTACAATCATATTTTATAATGACTATAAATGTGTTTTATAAATACGCTGAATGCATTGTTAGTCCAAACAGTAAAGACAATATTTACCCAAAACCTAGCGAAAAGGCAAAAATAAGCGTTGGATTCAGATAGTTAGTATCTGAATCCATTTGAATGAATTACTTAACCAATCTTAAATATGGTCCAAATATTAAAATATGGTTCAAAACAAAAAAATATATTTATCATATAAAAAGAATATTGTAAAATGTAAACATTTCAAAGTTGTCAATTTGTCTTTTTGGCCTATGTTTGAGAATGCATAACTTTTACAATTACTAGTATTTTCTATGGTTATAAAAAATACTGTTTATTTAATATCCAAAATTCACTGGTCTATTTTTGAACAATTTTTTTTTTTTAGAAGATAAATTTTTGAATGCATTAAGGCAATGTAGTCATAAAAAACTTGAGTTTTTCTCTACATACTATACCATTTTCATAATTTTCTGAGTTATGAATGTTATAATTATCGATTAATTAGCTAAATAATTAAAAAAAACAGGCCTATTACGAGTGCGTGTGTATTCGGAAGCAACCCAATTTCTGTAATTAGAAAATCGAGGATATCTCTGTAATGGAAAGATATCGAAAAATAGGTAAAGTGTATTGTAGAAAATGAATCAAGCTACAAAATTTATTTGAAACATGTTCCCTATCTTATTTTTTTTTTTTAATTATAATAAAAAAAATAACTACTATAACTTTTTTTCAAAAACAATTTTCTTTCCAAATACATCCCACTGCTTGCAAATGAATAACTCATTGGATAGTACATATTTTCAACTATCCATATCCAAATTTTCGTTTATTTTTACCTTTTTGCAAGGTAAAGGTGTACATTGATGGGACTGTTTCAATTTATTGATTTCCTGCTTGCTTTTATTTGTTTCCTATGAAAATATTGGATCTAATAGAACGTTTGACATTTTTCTTCCTAGGGTTTACTAAGTTTTATTGTAGATTAATAAAAATAAAACATTTATATGGATATGATTTATTCATTATAGTCAGAAATATACATACATCAAATGAATAATTTACGTAACTCTAAATACCACATTCTCGTATTTGATACAAATATATACACAAATTCAAGTTGTACAAAAAATATACAAAAACTAGTTGACTTATAAAAATATTAATTCGTTCTTATAACTTACGTTGGTGGGCGTGCCCATGTGTAGACGTAGCCGTCTTGGCACGCGGTGATTATACAATCTGGCCTGAACACCAAAGCAGTCAATCGTTCGTGAGCAATTTTTTTACACACAAGAGGCTCCAAAATAGGACACTCGTCCAGGCGGGGGCACGCCGGCGTACCTACAAGCTGCAGCGGATCAGGTCGACGCTTTACTCTAGGCCTTGGTGGCACAAGGTTGTCTTCTGGAAGCTCCCAGAGGCAGATCTGAGTGTCGTGACCAACGGAACCAATTCTATAACACGATTCGGCCTCCAAAAACCAGTCAAATGCGACGGCAGACACCCACGACCTATGGCCTTGTGCCTCGCCACCACCCGTTTCTGTTCCATGGAATATACTGTGACTAAATCATCCTCTCCACCGACTGCAATCAATCTTCCATCCCCAGACCACGCAACACATAACAAACCTCCAAAATATGATCTTGCATACCCGAGAAGTTCCATACTATCATACTGAAATACTCTAGGTAACCCGTCTTGAGACACCACTGCTAATTGAGATCCATTAGGGCTAAATGCTAGTTCATTTATGGCAGCTCCATTGCCTAGGAAGCCATCGGAACAGGGGGTTCCTCGTAGATTTTGTTTTGCAAGTGTTAACTGTGAAACCTTCGCCAGCTTTAAATGGCTGATAATGAGGTGCTGCAGAACCGCATGGTAATTCCTCATTATACACATAAAATTGTCCGGATGCGTGCGCTGCCAGGAAGAGAGACCTACTTCCCGGTACCCACCTTAGGCAAGTAACCCTACTTTTATCTATAAGTCTTTCTTCATTAAATAATTTACTTAACTCCTTTTTGATTGGGTCAATTAATTGTATTTGTCCCGTACTAAATCCTATTAGTAAACTAACGCTATCTGCTGTAGCTGAGGTCGTGTTAAAATCATGACACGTAGGGTTTGTCCCCTTGTATACCTTTTTTTCTAATGGTTTACTCAAGTCAGCTGCTTTTTTTATACCCTTATATATGTAAACATATAATTCTCTACCATGATTAAAACAGATACGTTCTCCCTGGTCGGGTAGCGTTACAAGGGAAACGCGAACTTGTGGTGGGGTTTGTCCCTGCGGCTGGTATCCAACACGGTTCGGCCTAGAATATTCACTTAATGTCATGAGACGGTAAGTGCCTTCTCTTGTAACAAATTGCGTCTTAACATCCCCCGGTTCCCCTATAGTCCTGTCTAAGGCTCTTTCTCCTGCTTCCAACAATGACTGATTACACAAAGTGTCTGCTCTAGCCATTTTGGGGCCTAAATAAGGTCAAGACATGATGACAATATTGATTTAAACTAATCAGTACTTCAACTAAATATAGCTTTTTACAACGGACATTATCAATTTTACATTTTCAGGAGAATTCGTTAACATTACAAATGACATATGAGGTTAGGGTTTAGAAAAATGTTGCCAATATGCAAATTGCAAAACACTAAAATACCAACAGAATAATCTGAAAGGAAAAAATACCTAAAGAGAGTGAAAATTATTTCAAATTCGTCCGACCATTATCATACAAAATGCAAGGAACTGTGACATACCTAGAATATCCGGCATTTACATATATCCTGTGAGTGTATTTTTTTTATTTCTACATGCACGTAGTGGAGTGACAGTATGGTTTCTATAGTTTCTCTGTCGATATTTCAAGTTTATACACTCGATTGACTCGATTCCCTCTTAAGTAGAGTTGCCATCTCCATGAAAATGACGAAATGTTTCTTACGTTATTCTCCGGGTCAGCTTTGAAATTAGAATTTGTATTTATAAATCTATATAATTGTGAATCATATATAATAGTTCCATGTATAAGTCGTTTAAAATATAGAGTTTCAATTCTGGCGCGTTTCTGTCTCTAGAGGGCGGTATCGGTACATAGTGCAATCTAGAGATGTTAATTTAATGTTAAATTAATTAATTAAAATCTATTTAATTCATAAATAGTATTTATTACGTCACAAAGATCGTATTCAACACAACTCAATCAATTGTGATTATTCAAAAACACAATTCGGCACAAAAATCGCCTTCTTCAAATATTGCGCGCTGTTTTACCCACCGCGGACACCAATCTCCGGGTCAGCGGTCTCTTTGAGGTGGCAATGCTACTCTTAGGTCACCTTCGCTTAATTCACATTTCCTTTTTATTTCACCACGTTTTTCCCTATTATGTCACGAAACTGTCCCTCTTAAGTCGCCGCCTGTAAAAGAACTAAGTGGAAATTGGATTCTCGCATGAATATGTACAATTTTTATTGAAAAAAAATGATTGTGTAATACATTAAATATAGACACCTAACTTTTAAAATAGGTTGTGTCTTTTAAAAATATTTAACCTTTAAAATATTCATTCGAGTGAAAAATTGAACTTTGTCACGGACGACTGGGTATACTTCCATTGTTTTTTTCGTTCAGCTGACTCATGTTTCATTATAACAAGTGCTGTGGTGTATCTCTAAATATTTCTTTTTGCAACTAAAAACACGAAAAAAGTTATGATTGCGACTTAAGAGAGAATCATTTTCGCGACTTAAGCGAGAAGATGATGCACGGATTTGGTAACTTAAGAGGGAATCGAGTGTACAAATTTTATGTCTGTGTGTCAGTCAGTTAACCGTTTTTCATTTGTATGCGCCATAGAAAACTTCTGCATGCACCTCTATTTAGATATTTTGTTGTGTACACGCTTATGTATCATGATGAGATCTGAAGCTGAATAGATTTTGAACTTTTTCAGTTAAAAGGTTGGAAGATAAATTAGGGTTACTGCATACTTTTCCTTTGTCTGTAGATAATTAGCAAACCGAATAAGAAACATACACTTCACTTGATATAAACGTACCTATTTACAAAATAACAAAACTTTGTATGCAAAGACGTTTAAATTCGTAGGGTTTGAAGGTGGCGACTTTTGGTAAATTTTTTGGAGTTCATGGAGTCAATAGATCATTGTGGTAAATGGGGTTAACATGTGGTATGAGGCTATTGGGGCCATGGCATCATTGGAGTCAATGGGCGCATTCAGGGACGCTCAGCCGCTGACCGCTATGTGTTAGTAGTTAGCCTTTTCTGACTGTCAGCGGTTTAACACTCCCTGAATCGTTTGTATGAGTTGCGCAAAGATCTAGAAAACGTAATATGTTCTATGGCATAGATAATTTTCATGAATCATGGATTCATAATTCCCTGCCATATTCTGTGCTTAAAGACACTTAAAGGACAAAGGTTCGTTTTCTTTTCCAAACTTTTCTTTAAAAACAAGCATTATTTGTTTTCTATAATTATCTGATTGAAAGTCAGAGTTAACGATTCAGGTTAGCTGACGAAAGTCACTACATAAAACGATAGAGAGAATCATGATAGAATTATTGTCCAAAGTCAGCATCTCAGCAATTATCATTTTTAGGTTAAAAGTAGGTAAATTGTTGCCAGCAACGATGAGAGATCAAAAAGTGTCAGCCACCGAGATGGTTTTATTGTAAATCGGCCTGGTGTCAGCCACGTCCATTCAGGGGAAGTAGCTAAGTTAGCTACTCAGCCGCTGACCGTTCCTGAATGCGCCCATGCATTTACAGTAAAACTCTTGACCTTTCTTTGACAAAATGATCTCTCTGATGGTTTTACTAATATTAAATTAAAGAGAACTTACTTTCTTGTAATGTGTCTTTCTTAATTATCTGAATGCACGTCCCTGAATGCGCCCAATGGCATCATTGGAATCAATGGCATCATTGGTGTTATGGGATCATTAGGATCACTTTACCTGTGATTGGGATTATTGAGGTTAGTGGGATTATTGAAGTCGATGAGACCATTGGATCAATGGGGTGAAAGAATGAGGTCAAGCTGGATTGTGACTCCAACTTTTTTAGAGAGTATGATCTCACCCTGGTATAAATTATTGAACAAATATCCATACTGTGCAACTTGCGTACATATCGGTCAACGTATTATTTACATTTTAATATATTTTCTTGTTAGTGTACCCATTTCTAATGCCATTGTTATAGAAATATGTGTATTTGACGTTCTAGTACTTCAATTTCAAGTCGTTAATAATTCAATTATCGCCAGGTTCAAGTTCAGTGCACGTTTGGAGTAAATAATGTAATAAGGGACTAACTTAACAAACACAGTACCTATCTCTGCCAGTAAAAGTAGTTACGGTTCTCCTATATAAGTGCCTACCCTATATATAAAAAAAGAAAACTGTGATAAACCCTATATTGTATGTATGTACCAAGAAGACTAGAATATAAGGAGACCGATTTCCGTTGTTGGTGACGGGTCGAAATCTAAAAGCCGCCAGTTAGCGCTTTGAACGAGCCTAGGCTCGGCGCAGTAGGCTACTGCGCCACTAAATACACTCGATTCCCTCTTAAGTCACCTTCGCTAAATTCACATTCCCTCTTATTTCACCACGTTTTTTCCTATTATGTCACGAAACTGCCCCTCTTAAGTCGCTGCCTGTAAAAGTTTTAGAACTACGTTTGGAAATTGGATTCTCGCATGAATATGTACAATTTTTATTGAAAAAAATGATTGTGTAATACTTTAAATATAGACACCTAACCTTTAAAATAGGTTAGGTGTCTTTTAAAAATATTTAACCTTTAAAATATTCATTCAAAGTGGAAAATTGAACTTTGTCACTCACGACTGGGTATACTTGCGTTGTTTTTTTCGTTCAGCTGGCTCATTTTTCATTATAACTGTGGTATAAATATTTCTTTTTGCAGCTAAAACACGAAAAAGTTGAGGTTATGATCGCGACTTAAGAGAGACCAAATTTTCGCGACTTAAGCGAGACAATGATGCACGGATTTGGTGACTTAAGAGGGGTTCGAGTGTACATACGTAATACACGCCAACTGGCGCATAAA
>JAPWTK010001361.1:0-54907 GCA_029963805.1 Aromia moschata
TATAGTTTACTTTTTATAGCATCACTGATTAGAGGTCAATTCAGGTAGTTTTAATATCATCAATTCGAACCACAGGTACATATTTTCTCTGCAAGTAATTCTCACATTTTTATGCAGATATTTTATAAGCCCCCTTCTAAAAATACATCAATCTTATCTTTCTGTACAGGATGTCACTGATATTTCTGATTACTGCAACCCCAATTTTTGGCTTCGTATTAACAATTTTTCAGCCTTCTTATCGATTCATATTGTTAATTTATATCCATCTACCTTCTTGAAGATGGATTCAAAAGCATTTTAGCACACAGATCTCCCCGTTACTGATAAAAATATGTATATTTAATAAATACTGATAATAATTTCATGAGCTCATAACCTGACCTTCATTTTATTCGAATTATGAAAATATTCCACTCGTACATACCTAACTGTATGTATAGATTTCCTTAAGTCTAAAGTCTGTATGAAATGTATTGTACCACATTTTTAATATGTCTTTCATTATGTAAGTACCTTATCAGTGTAGATATTCTATAGCTAACGGTGGGGTACTATACCCATATAATCAAGGTGTATTACATGTGCAATATATGCTATAGGTGCATAACACCTGTAATTTCCTAGTAATGTGCTTTGAAAATCTCGATTACGATAAAGTCAGCATTGTGATAAGAAAAATGAATCATGTATAAAAATGTGAAAATCTCACGTAAAAAGTCTAAAACCATATTTCGGATTCAAATTTCGAATACGATTACTGTTATAGATATTGTCTAAGTATTTTTTCTGTTTTATTTAGAAAGCACTGTGGTGGGATTGGGGTAATAATACAATAAGAGGACTAGATTGGTATAGACATTTTTCTCTGTATTGGTAAACATGTATCTGCATGTGGGAAATTTTATCGACTTTCGTCTCAATTGAATGTTTATCTTACGTTTACAAGATAAATTCATAATGTTTATATTACGGCCTTCCAATATACGTAAGGTTACCTATGTAGATGTCGAGCGTTGAGGTTTTTACAGTGATATATACCTTTAAAGATAACACTATACAATATTATTTTACAAGCTTGGAGGTCTAGATTTGTTTACATTTAAAATAATATGCCACAATGAATGAATAAAAAATACATACACCTATTTACTACTTAATAATTTATACCTATCAACCTTTTTTTGATGACATGTGGAGTTCAGCATCCAAATATGTATGAATATTTAATATCTAATGATAATAATTTCACGGTTCCAGGCTTATACTAGTGATGTTTAAAAACCCTGTATCTGCCTTCCGTTTTAGAGATATCGAATTTGTTTATATAACCTCACGTGTGAGCTGTATATTGGATATCTGTATTAATTACATGTACAAAATCTTTCAATAGGATGCAGTAATAAAACTGATAGACAAGCTGTGAGAAATATTTCCTGTGACATCCCCATTCCCCATAAAAATACTTGTTTTTTCTTAGAACTTAATGGGAAGAGTATATTACCTAGGTACAAGCAATCACCTGATTTTTATCCATTATCTGACCCGATCATCTGTCAGAACACCATCTCGCGCGTATTCTCGATAAAAAAATACAAAGACGGTTTTCGTGGGATCCAATGATATGCCTTACATGTGAGCTGATCGCTGACGTCTAGAAATGAATAATCACCTGATTTTTTTATCCATTATCAGATACCCTTGTGATGAAGACTACTTCCATTTCATCATATATCGATGAGAACCCCCTCTTGATGATTAAAAAGGCCTCTTGAAATCCATAATTTGTGTGTGTTTCCCCATAAGAATCTATGCTAAATCGACATACTTGGGCTGTTTCGTCATGCCAGCGCTACTATTGTAATTTCACGGTATTCCATAATTTGTGTGTGTTTCCCCATAAGAATCTATGCTAAATCGATATACTTGAGTTGTTTCGCCTTGCCCGCGCTACTATTGTAATCTCACGGTATTCCATAATTTGTGTGTGTGTTTCCACATAAGAATCTATGCTAAATCGATATACTTCTGCTGTTTCGCCATGCCTACGTTACTCTTGTAATAATTTGTGTGTGTTTCCGCATAAGAATCTATGCTAAATCGATATACTTGGGCTGTTTCGTCATGCCCATGTTACTCTTGTAATTTCCCGGTATTCCATAATTTGTGTATGTTTCCCCATAAGAATCTATGCTAAAATCGATATACTTGGGCTGTTTCGCCATGCCCACGTAATTTCACGCAGCCTGGGATGTTAAAAAACTCATAATTCATACTCTGTATCTGTCTTCCGTAAGATATCGAATTTGTTTATATAACCTCTCGTGCGAGCGGGCTTTCAGATAACCATATTAATTACATGTACAAAATCATTCAATAGGATGCAGTAATAAAACTGATAGACAAGACTTAACCTGTAGTCTGTGAGAAAATTCCCATTCCCCATAATGATGTACCGAGATTTTTTTTATCAGCTAGAGATCCGTGCTGTAGCAGACATCGGTGACTTGCGCAATTCCCATAATGAGGATGCTGTCTGTTACTTCCGGCACCGTCTCTTATCGTGTGATTTCCGGATGCATTTCCGATAAAAATACCGTACGGTTTTTCTTAGAACTTAATTGTACCGAGATTTTTTTTATCAGCTAGAGATCCGTGCGGTAGCAGACATCGGTGACTTGCACAATTCCCATAATGAGGATGCCGTCTGTTACTTCCGGTAAAAATACCAGCCGGTTTTCGTGGGATCCAATGACAAGTCGATACTTGCGGTGAACCGATCGCTGACAGCTAGAAATGATTACATAGATCTATTAATAATCACCTGATTATTCATCCATTATCTAATACCCCTCTACACACGCCCCCTGCCAGAACCCCATTACCCGCCTTCCCCATCTTGATTACGTCACAACCATCCCCATCTCGCATTGTCATCCCCATCAACCCTCTACAATAACCATGATCGTAACCCTAACATCCCCTAAATATTTCGTTATGCAGGAGACATTTTATATGGCGAATTCGTCGTCTTTAAGGGATGAATTGAGCCAGTTCTCTCACTGTATAACTACTTTTGGAGATATTTAAAATTTAACTGTAAGTATTAAAATATTTCGAGATTTACTATCACTTTTAAGGTTAGGTTTCGACACACAGGAATTATTTTTAATCCTCATATTTTACTTACAACATTAGCTTTCTAATAAAAAGAGATTTATCAGACCATCTTGTTTTGTTATCGAGATATTTGAAATTTTACACTAAGTTTTCAGTTTTTTTTTTTAGATTCCTTATTGTTTTATAGGTTAGGTCATTAAATTTCCTACAAATCCATTATCCTGACTTGTGGGAGAGGTTCATTCAATCGGCTGAAAAACACGTTTGAACATCAAGCGGCGCGGCTCGTTGCTTCGAGCGCTCGGGTAAGCGAGTGGATGCGTGGTGGGGGAGTCTCTCCCGCCGCAGACTTCTGTCAGCGCGTCTGCGGCGGGAGAGCCTTCCCCCACCACGCGTGCACTTCCCCTTCACTCGCTTACCCGAGCGCTCGAGGCAACGCGACGCTTGATTTTCAAACGCGCTTTTCAGCCGATTGAACGAACCTCTCCCACAGGTCACGATAATGGATTTGTAGGGAATTTAATGACGAGCAATTTAAGTCCAGTAAAAATGCTCTACGACCATTTTTCGGCTTGTTCAGGCCGTTTTTCGAAAAGACCTTTTTTTAGTTTTTTTCGATCTATGCAAAAAAGTTCTTATTATTTTTGCATGAAATTTTTACTGGGGATGGACACGACCAAAAGCTACAATTTAAGCCAAAGCAGAAGTATCTGCGACCATTAGAACCCTTGTAATTCGATTTCAAAAAATTGACATTTTTCATCGGTTTTTATTATTTTGTGCAAAAACTTCTGAACCGATTTTGATCACCAAAAACTCATATTTTTTTTCGTTACAACGTGCTATTTTTTGTTTTACAAAAAAAAAATATTTTTCGTCCCTTAATCCGCAAAAAAACTGGTTTTCGGATGATTTATTCACATGAAGTGAAAATTATAAATTATTATAAATTATTATAAAAGTATTATAAATGAAAAAAGAACTTTCAGGATGTAACTGTTTCACGATGACGTAAGAAAAAGTACCTTAAAATAAGAAAAAAGTCGGTGAAAGCAGTATTAGTGTCTCTATAAAATACCCATAAAAAACGGTGAGTATAAATAAAATATATGAGGCGTATTTAAAAGACAACTAAAGTACGGAGTTCATTGAGCAGATGTCTTTTAGTACGCGCAGGAAAACAATTCATTTAGAAAAGTAAAAAAACGTTAAAACAAGTTTTATTGGAACACCTACTTTCGCAGAAATCATTCATTATATGTAAATAACGATAGCTAGCTTGTGTTTTGCATTTGTGAAAAAATTGTTTCTGTGATGAAGTAATTTCCATATTAGGAGCAACTTACCTACTTTAACTGTTTAACAATGTTTACTTTCAACTCTTGCACAATCAGTTCACTACTTATTTAGATTTTTCAGTTTTATCTTTAAAATCATTTAAAATATTAATATCTACATATTTGTAGCATTGGTACATTGTTTACAGATTTACCAAAATAGATTACTTTAGTATTATTATGTCGACATATAAAATTTGTTATCCTCAAATATTTATTCAAAGGCTTTTTTAAATAGCATCGACGATGTAATGAATACAGTATTTTAGAATGACTTTGTATTTACAACAAATTCCATTTTGAACTAATTTATTCAGTATTATTTAATTTTCCACTCACGTTTGGACATAATGTAGTAACGTTTCTGAAACAATGGTGAATAAAGAAACAGTAGTTTTGAACAGTATAACATATTTGATATAATTAATCCAGTGATTAATGTAATATTTTTAGTGGGTCAAAAATTTACATAAATACAAAAAAGTATCGTCCCCGAATAGATATCAAAATGTCCTATCCTTTTAAAATAGTTTGCTGTATTTTGGTGTCAAAATTTAGGGCAAGAATTCGCGGGCAAAACTATTCTGGCTATACAGGACTCTCTGCTATCTCCTTCCATTGTATTTCTAGCTTTTAAATTTCCACCCATCCATCTTATTTAAATAATAAAATTTTCTGCGTCAAAGTGCTGCTGATGGAGGCTCCCTTTTTTAATTTTTCAGTGGTTTTATGCACGAAAAGGGCATTAAAAGTTTTACCGGTTTTATGTGGTGGAAATGTGTTCACATTGAGCTTATATTTTATTTATCGCGAACCCTGGAAGCTATTTCAGGAAAAGGCGTTGTTAGGGTTTTCCATGGTAATTTTGTATTAGATCCGGAGAACCAAGCGTAATTTTGTTCTCTTGCAGTTTACTCCTGAGGTATAGTGGTGGATTACTGCTAAAAATTATGCGGATAATCACAAATATTTGTCCTATTAGTAAATGATCTGATTATGACTGATGCCTGATTATGTGTAAAATGTAATCAACGTGTTTTCCTATATTTGTGGGTGTTCTATTTTGCATCCAAAAGAGACTAGAGCCCTAAGGAAATTACCATTTTTTTCAGTTTTTTTTTAATATTGTAACTCCTTTTTACTTGGTAAAACCGTTTATTGTTTAATTAAAATTAATTTGATCACGTCAGTTACACAACCATCAACTTAAATATACTTTATATCCACCATTGGAAGCCTCTGGAACAATCTTCCAACTGCTTTCGAATCGCCGAGAATATTCTAGTACTTTCCGCAAATTCTATCATTTTCTCGGACTCCATCTTGCCGGCCCCAAACCTTTTGATTGTAACAACCTCGTACAGGCAACCAACAATACATCGACGTCTTGCTGGCAGAATATGTCACAATATACTCATACACTCATACACTCATACACTCAAGTCATGTGTCGCATTTAAACAGTGTTATTTTGACAAGCTGTTTCATTTCTGTGGTATTTTAACCCGCTGAACTATATTGGGGGAAAATTGCCCCAAAAACGACTCAATTTATGACATTAGGAAAAACTGGAATTTTCGTGAACCTAATAACCCAATAACCACATAACCCAAAAAATTTGTGATAACAATTTGTGATGACATTTGTAAGCATTACAGCCCTGACGCTCGTTGTCTGCGGGCCTGATGAAGGAATTTATTTGTTATTGCGAATTCAAATTTTATATTTGTGGTGTCTACATTTTGCCGAACCCAGGAACAACGACGAGGACGTAGAATGCTTTTGTTCCCTTCAGGGTGATTTTTTATAGTGTGTCCCCTTTTTTTTTGGGGTGCTTTTTTTATAGTGCGTCCCCTTTTTTTTTGGGGTGCTTTTTTTATAGTGTGTCCCCTTGCCTCACACTTTTTGGGGTGCTTAATTACAGTGTGTCAACTTACCTCACAATTTTTGGGGTGCTTTATTACAGTGTGTCCCCTGCTTCACACTTTTTGGGGTGCTTTATTACAGTGTGTCCCCTGCTTCACACTTTTTGGGGTGCTTTATTACAGTGTGTCCCCTTGCCTCACACTTTGGAGACATTTTATTAGGGTGTGATCCTCGTATCTCAACTAAATAAGGAATATGACTCCTAGATAAATAAACAAAAAAATTGATAGACGCTATCCATTTTCATCTTGCTTTGATCGTTTGTGATATCGAACCTGTTTGCTTCTAAATGATCCGCGTAGCGAACGTCGTTTATGGGTTGTATCGGTATATCTCTTTAAGCTCCAGCAGTAATTCGCCATCATGTTTTTACCCCATGTTCCTTGGTACCTTTATTTTATTTATTAGATTATGGTATAGGATTAATAGGTTATGGGGTTAAGGTGTTGTAGAATCGATAGAAATGTAGTTTTAGGTCTCAATTACTACATCTAGCTCGTAGACACGAAGCGTCAGGGCTAAGACACCCACAAGTGTCGTTTTTACTCATTTTCTGGGTTACGAGGTTATAGGGTTATTAGGTTATGGGGTTGTGGCGTTTTGGGGGGAAAGATGTTGAAAGATTAAGGTGTGTGGGGTTTTATTTTTTATGGTTTTCAATTTTCATGGAGTTATAGAGACATTTCATTATTAAGCAGTTTTTTTGAGGTTATGAAAAATCCTTGTGACATGGAGACATGGAGAAATGACATGGAGTTAAGTAGACATCGGATTCGGATTCAGCGTCCCCAAAAACATATAGTACACCTACTCAGACCCCGGAGGTATTTTTTTTATTTTTTTTTGTGGAGCTGTGAATCGTCGAACAATCTAATAGAATTCTTGAAATTACCTTGGGGCTGAAGAAATTAATTTTACATATCCTACATCTATTTATTAACTTGTACAATAATTACATTTAAACTTCGTCACGCGCTCTCTACGGGGAATATTACTCTACAACACCGATATTATCTCATTTAGGGTACATTATCTCTAGTCCTAGGTATATACGTTCTCTAGAGGGAAATACTAATTAACTTCAAGTAAAGTTTTAATGCTACATTTACTTGAAGAATGTGCCATGCCTAGAAATTACATTTTGATGAAGTAGCTAAGATGTGTTATAATTTGAAAATAACCGTTACAGTATTGCCTGCTACCAAACTTTCTTACAAGTTTAGTAATACTTACACCCAAACAAAAAATAGTATACATATATACAGGGCGGGCCATAATCTCCACACCGGAAATTCTCAGAACCTAAGCTAGATACGAAAAAAACGTTTAGATAAAAGTTGGAGGGGGCAGATAGGTCCACGCACGGGTCCAATGACTTTGACCTCGAACCTGATTTTCAAGGTTATTTCAAGGTCAAAGTGTTTTTTTTAAATGGGAACACCTACTTTTGACCCCGGATTTGAAAATAGCGGGAAATTTCACGTCCAAAGCGATACTTGTCAACAAGGTCATGGCAAGGTCGAATGAAGGTCAAATTTTCGAAAATTGTTATATAACCTTGGGATAGAGATTGGAAACAGTACAATTTTTCTGATTATAGTTGTCAGGGTCGAATAAGGTCACTTCCTGATACCAATGACCTTGGCGTTAAACCCGGTTTTTAAGGTTATTTCAATGTCAAACTGATTTGTCAAGTGTGGAACCCTACTTTTGCCCCTGATTTGAAAAAAAGCAAGAGAAATTCGTCGAAAATGGTGTTTCTGTCAAGGTGATGATAGTTATCCTCGTTATTTAAAAATTTTCTAAAATTTGACCTTCATTCGACCTTTTCATGACCTTCTGGACAGGTGCCATTTTGGTCGTAAAAAATTACCCGCTCTTTTCAAATCAGGGGTCAAAAGTAGGTGTTCCCATTAAAAAAAAACACAGACCTTGAAATAACCTTGAAAATCATGTTCAAGGTCAAAGTCATTGGCACCAGTGCGTGGCCCCCTCTGCCCCCTCCAACTTTTTGTCTAAACGTTTTTTTCGTATCTAGTTTAGGTTCTGAGAAATTCCGGTGGGGAGATTAAAATGGACCACGCTGTATATCCGGTTTTCGATGATATTAGGTCTCATCAGTAGTAGTAGTTGTCATCATCAGGTCTCACTGAGCTTAACAGACCGTTAATACCCAGACGTTAGTGGTGTACTTCTAAGAACGACATCTAGAAGTTGTTGACCTTGTCAGACCCGCTGGAACATGTCAGACCCGCTGGAGCCTTGCCAATAACGCTGGAAAGTTCACAGATCTATTTAAATTGTTTATAAGGCAAAACAATGTTATCTTTCATCCCACCTACAAAAGTTGTTCAAGGCTTTTTTTATGGCTCTGTAAGGTTTTGGAAAATTGCGTTTTTTCACAAAGAGCTGAGTTGCTAGATTTTTCCAATTATTGCTATTTTACAACAGTAACAGCGCATTTTCAATTTCTAACATGTACAATTTAATAACGAAGTTTTTCCCTGTTCAACTTTTCTTAAAAATGAATAGTTGTCGAGTTACCTAGATGAATAGAGGAAAAAACGGATGTTTCAGTGAATATTATAATTATGGATCATATGGATTGTGCTCATTCCTTTTTTCCAGTTATTGAAAAAATTGTATCCCTTTGTATCCCTTTGGACTGGAGACGAGGATAGTCCCAGAAGTACCCGACCTGACGTATAGATGGCGGTTGTTGTTTGAAAAGAATGACTATGGTAGAAAGTACCAACCTTATAAACGCTAGGTTTGAAGCTTGGCGACGTTACGTTGTTTAGTATTTATTTGGCAGCCATAAAAAGTGAACGCTTTCAGTGAGTTTGTAATGGAAAAAATTAGACATCCTTATGTGATTCAATACTCTCATTTAAAAGGCTTCAGTCAAACCAATATCAAAGTGGAGCTAGATTCTACTATGGAAAAGTCTGCTCCTTCGTTTATGACAGTAAAATATTGGGTGGCAGAGTTTAAATGAGGCCGTACGAGCTGCCAAGACGAACATAGCAGTGATCGACCAATGAGGTGAAATCTACAAAATGGTATTGGAAGACCGTCGACTGAAAGTGCGCCAGCTAGCAGACATGGTAGGTATTTCAAAAATTGCTGTACATCGCATACACATGATCATTTGGACATGAGAAAGCTATGCGCAAGATGGTTGCCGCGATTACTCACATTGGAACAAAAACAGTGTCGTGAGGATATTTCAATCGAGTGTTTGGCAAAGTTTCACAACAATAAAACTGAGTTTTTGCGTCAATTCGTAACCATGGATGAAACATGGGTCCATCCATTCCCATCGGCAGTCAAGGTCATGGCGTCAATTTTTTGGGATGGGCATGGGATAATTTTCATTGATTACACAGGACCACAAAATTTTTTTTCATGTGCGGAATACTACACTATATTAATACTACCTACTATTTGTTTTTTGGGTCGCTGCCTAACCTAACGCAGCTAACCTAACCTCAAAAAAACGCTCAAAAACAAAAAAAAACGAGTCTAAAAACTCAACAGCACACTTGACCTGAATTTTTAAACTTGATAGCCCCTTCAACTGAACTTTTGCATCTCAAACCTCCGAATCCAAATTTTCAAACTCCTAGCCTCTTAACCTAACCTCAAAAACCTCCAAACCTAAAAAAAAAACGAGTCAAAAAACTCAACAGCACACTTCACCTGAATTTTTAAACTTGATAGCCGTTTTAACTGAACTCTCGAACATAAAAATCTCTGAATCCAAATCTTTAAACCCCTAAAAGAGGTGGAATTTGGTGAGTTGGAAAAAAGGGTGGTGGAATTTCAGGTTTTAGAGGTACTTTTTCATAACGTTGCTAGTTACTGGCGAAGCAATATATCCTATTCACCAATTTATCGCTAGAAACGACGACTGAAGATACTTATCCTCAACATCATTCAAGGACAAGAGGCTATGGGTTAGTGTTTGAAGGCTTCGTTTTACATCAGTTAAATACATAAATTGAAAAGTCTATTGTTTTACAATATTTAGGTCCAGTGTGCTGTTGAGTTTTTAGACTCGTTTTTCTTAGTTTTTGGGGGTTTAGTTTTAGGGGTTTGAAGATTTGGATTCAGAGATTTTGATGTTCGAGAGTTCAGTTAAAACGGCTATCAAGTTTAAAAATTCACGTGGTGTGCTGTCGAGTTTTTGGACTCGTTTTTTTTTTTAGTTTTTGGGGGTTTTGAGGTTAGGTTAAGAGGCTAGGAGTTTGAAAATTTGGATTCGGAGATTTTGAGATGCAAGAGTTCAGTTGAAGGGGCTATCAAATTTAAAAATTCAGGTCCGGTGTGCTATTCAATTTATGAACTCAATTTTTTGAGTTTTTGAGCGTTTTCTGAGGTTAGGTTAGCTGATCAAGCAAAAGTAAGCCCGGATTCGTAATCAGCGACCCAAAAAACATATAGTAGGCATAGTGTATTATTCCGCATATGAAAAAAATTTTTGTGGTCCTGTGTTATCTTCATCAAGGAAAAACAATCAACAGTGAGTACTATGCGAACATATTTCAGCGTTTGAGTGATGAAATCAAGAAAACACGGCCGCATTTGGTGAAGAAGAAAGTTTCGTTTCATCAAGACAATGTTCATCAGTTCACAAATCCGTTATCGCGATGCCCAAAATCAATGAGTTAAAGTTCGAATAATTGCCCCCTTACTCACCCTATTCGCCAGATTTAGCCCCCTTCGGATTAATTTCTGTTTCCAAACTTGAAGAAATGGCTCGGCGATAAAAGATTTGCCAACAATGAAGAGGTGGAGACTGCAGTTGACTATTTTGAGGAGTTCGACGATTCTCACTAGTACAAACAGGGTATCGCAACTATTAATCATCGCTGGGAAAAGTGTATCGAACTAAAAGGAGACTATGTAGAGAAATAAAAATATTTTTCCCTAATTGTTTGTGTTTTCTTTCTTAGGTCGGGTACTTGTTGGACTACCCTCGTAATAATACAATATTCCCTTAAAAGATTAAAAAAAAGTGGACCTTGTGCACCTACAAATTTAAACAACACAAGTACTTCACTTTCTTTTGTGCATTCTTTTTTCGATTATTAAAAAAGTTGTATCCCTCTGGACTTTATAATACAATATTCTCCTTAAAAGTTACAAAGAAAATAAACGTTCATGGAAATAATACTCTTAATACCAATAGAAATAAAATACGTCCTCTAGAGAACTCTTCAACAAAACTGTATATGGCGGGGGAGTATTGCAAACTTTATTTTCTCCAAAGCGGAGATATTGCAGTTCTAATTGTTAAAGTTTTATGGGAAAGACAGACCGCCGCCGCGTAGGGATATTGGCCGATAATCGACTGCAGCTTACTTCAAATTAGCTGCTTATTTTGCCTCGCTGCACGAGTGTACGTAGGTATCCATTTCCGTTGATTAAAATAGTTTAAAAACAAACATTTGCCGCTCCGTGAGTTGCTTGTTCAGAGAAGCTTTTATTCTAAAAATAATTTTTTATCGACAGGTAAAGTTTTTGCAGAGCCTCTTTGAAGGCAAACTGCAAGGTTGGGTTTGAATTGTAGAAAAAAAAAAACAGCGGTTACCATAAAAAGACCTAAACTGAAAACTGAATCTGAAAATTGATAACAAATCCTGTTTATTACAACATATTTACCTTAAAATTATTTTCGAAGTGATAGGTGATAGTGATTTTTCAAATTGAACAAGTAACTAATGGAACATTTTTAAAAAAGTTGAGAAATTTTTTTTTCATTTTGATGAAGACTATAATTCCTATAATTCTTTTGTGAAACTTTGACCAATCGGTCCGAGAAAATGGTTCGATGAATCGATTACTTCGATGAAAAATTTGCAGGGCTATTGGGGGTACATTAAGATACATAAGTAGAAAAACCTGTAAACATTAGTATCCACATCAATATTTGTGAATACGCGGTAGTGGAATGGGTACCGGAACCTTCGGCGTACAAACAAAAAACTAGACGTTTTCCACGAAACACCGACCTGCTATCCTTTTCTCGACGCGCGTTTCGCCAACTAAGTTGGCATCTTCAGGAGATGTTAGTTGGCAAAACGCGCGTCGAGAAAACTATAGTAGTTTGGTGTTTCGTGGAAAACGTCGTTTTTTTTTAATACGCGGTAGAGATACTAAAACAACGAAAAAAAGTTACATTTTTCTCTTTTACTTAAATTAATGTTGAGGGTGAAAAAAAAATATTTCCAAAAATTCGTAAAAGGATCTTGTAGGATGTTTATTCCAGTTTTTGAAACTGCCCTCACGAGTACATTCGCTTTGCGGTCATTGGTTTCTAAGATGATCAAAGATCATCATCAAAGATGATGGATGATCAAAGACAAAATGATCCTTTTTCATTAAAAGTCAGATGCGGCGACAAAATGATGTAAAGAGAATATAAAAAAAATAAATTGGAGCTGAATAAACAAGCTATCCGACCATGCTTTGATTAAATTAAAATTAAAAAAATCCCGAAGTTGGTAGACCAAAAAGAAATACACACAAAATTTACAATCTTTTTCTCATTCTATTTGTTAGAATTACGTCATACCGTAGGTCAATTTTTTGACAAAAGATCTCAAAACTTGACTGAAAACTCAAAACTTGAAGCTTCAATTTTTTTTTAATCGTGATACGACCATTTTTCACTGAGACACATCCTTTCAAAAATAACCGAAAATATTAGGATTTTTTTTTGTTCTTTTAATTTTTGGAGTATTGTAGTATATTAACTATTTCACGTGTATGTTCGATGTACAGTAGTACAAAAACCTGTAGAAAATAGCATCGTTGTAATCATAAGAACAAATAAAATTCCATGAATAAACAGGGTACTCTTCTTTCGTCTTCCTCTCAATTGTGTTCTAACATATTCTGAAATATACAGATAAAATAAGTCACCTCTGTAAAATATTATTTTCGTAGTTATAAAAATAATGCAAAAGAGTAGTTCGTCCCCTTAGAGCAGAACTATTCTGTCACAAAAATCAAATTTTACAGGAGAAGGTTTTTTTAGTTTTTAAAAATTTCAATACTATTTTGCCTGCAAAAATAGCAAAATATATTACATTTTTTTGTCTACTTTTACCCTAGTCTATTAGTATTTGGCAAATATCACGTTATTCAAAGAATGTGGACATAGAACCTGGATGATTGCCACATACCTATCCCATGTCCAAAGGTAGAATTTTGATATTTATTTCTATTTGGACATAGACTTTTCTGCTTCAGTTAATTAAAGCAAAGCTTTTCCTTTTTAATAATATTTTATTATTTTACATACTATATAATATAAACACTAAAATAAAAATACGTAGGTATAGGAAATCGATCCGAACACATGGGCTTATTTCTAAATCGTAAATTTTCGGGCGTTTCCGTTGGCGTGGACATGGTATACTTCTGCAGCAAATAAAGTGGCCCCTAAAGTATACATAGAACGTAAAAACCGAAAATCGACATTTTTGGACATAAAATAGTTCTGCTCTAAGGGGACGAGTTATTTCTACGAATACTAATCCACCCTGTACGAGTATTGACAACTAACGGCTTCTAATTATTTTTTTTATTAAACATTCTTTTATCTATACATATTATCATCATTCAGCTGTTACATTCGCTTCAAAGTTGATAGAAAACTTTGTGTTAAATAGAACGCAATAAAATAAAAATCGTTGGAAACTACAAGCGACACGGGAAATGAAGCTTGTTGCTTGTTGCCTACAGGGGGAAGTTGCCAGTACACGTTCATATGGATGTAGTTCACGGAAACAGGAACTACGTAAGTGTTACGCAATCTTCCCCAGCCATAGAGAAGTATAATGCATTGCACTGTCACTGTCAGCGGCGTTTCATGAGATGATTTATTATGAGCTACAGCTGCACATAATAGATAGAAACCTTTACTTAAAGAATCACTACTTCCACATAAAACTTGGCCACATTTTATTAGATTAAATCTGGAATATAAAAACATTATACTTCATACTAGAGATAGAACTAAACCATCAAAGCCAGGGTCGGGATACAACTTTTTTAATAATCGAAAAAAAGAATGCACAAAAGAAAGTGAAGTACTTGTGTTTAGGTTTAAATTTGTAGGTGCACAAGGTCCACTTTTTTGAATCTTTTAAGGGAATATTGTATTATTACGAGGGTAGTCCAACAAGTACCCGACCTAAGAAAGAAAACACAAACAATTAGGGAAAAAGCCTAACTCCCTTAGAGTATATTTTTAACACATGAAATCACTTGAGGAATTATCTTCAGTTCTTCAGTCCCTTCAGGTTCTCAAATTACGTAGGAACTATCTTGTATATATGCAGAATATCCTAGAAGTTGTGTGTATGCTTTTGAAATATAAATAATAATAATTTAAATATAACTAAAATAATACATAGTTCGTATACTTTGTTCGTGTATTTTTTTGCATGTTTGGCATTTAAAGAAATATTAGCTATAGAATGATAATTCAAACATCCTGTATACAAACACATTAAACCATATATAGCTGAGTTCTTTTTTCAATTTTCCGATATTCACATCATCTCCGCGTGCAAACATACAATAATTAATTTGTGTACATTTATAATTGGGTATGGTCATGTTTTCAAACGAGTAATAATAACATCACGGGGGGAATAATAATTCTTGTTTGTGTCTGTGTTGTGCTAACAAAGACGGGATATATACATTCATAAAAAATAACAAGCGATGTAAGTCATCAATCACGTGTTTATGTTTTAGAGCGCACCGATGCCAGATTGTTATAAAATTATTTAGAATCTAGAAATAATTTTGACTAGCTTATGGATGGATTGTTTGTGTTTGTATATTGTTAAATAATTTAATTTTTCTACATTAAAAAGATGAAAATAAAAATTTATCTATTTTAAAAGGCGTTGGGTGGAGCATAAATATGCAAGTACAAAAAAGGAGGCAAAAATAGCAGTAAAGGTTAGTAAAATCAAGTGGCGGTCGGTGGAATTTGACATGCTCATATTTTCGTAAGAAGGCATGGGAACTACACCATATTTTAGGGGGTGGTAGACCTAAATAAAAGGCTATAATGGCAAAAAATCTTCAGGGAAAACTTGCGAAAATTTTTGGCTTCAGGGAAAAATGGCTGCCTCCGGACACATCTTTGAAACGGCTTGCAAAATATTTGCAAAATATTTTTTTTCATGATCTCCGAGTAAATACAATTTTTTTTATACTTTGATTTTTGCAAAATTCTTATTTTGCTTAAAGATACAACAATTGTAAAATCTCAGAGACGAAATGTTGGGATGAAAGAAAAATTCAAATTAACATAATTTTTAAAGATCTCAAAATGTCAAGGAAATCAAGTACAACAAACTTTGTATTTACTCGGTGATTATGAAAACAAAATATTTCGCAAATATTTTGCAAACCGTTCCGAAGATCTGTCTGGAGGCAGCCATTTTTTGGCAAAAATATTTCGCAAGTTTTCCCTGAAGATTTTTTGCCATTATTGCCTTCTACTTAGGTCTAGTAACCACCCCCTAAATTATGATGTGGGTCCCATGCCTCCTTACGAAAATATGACCATGTCAAATTCCACCGGCCGCCACTAGTAAATACGTTTTTCTAATGGGAAGAAAATTTAATAGAAAAAGGCACATGGAAGTTTCGAATATTTTGAAAAACATAAACATTAAAAAATTAAAAGATTTTTTTCACAAACACAATTAGGTTACAAATAGTGCAGTGTAGTTTTTTGTACATAAATATCAATTGTTACAAAGGTTACGAATAGCATTTGTATTCAATGTTACTGTTTTTGTAACCCTCTTGGTAGGATTACGCTATCTAGGTGATTTTAAAAGTCCATCGTTTTTTGCTTTTTGTGAAATATAAAATTAACCGTAGAAACATTCAAACCTAGGTCAAAATAGGTTGTGTTAGTTAAAAGCATAATGTAAGAAGGAAAGAATGAAGTGGCCGACCAAGAAGATATACTCTCGAGTTAAAGTAGAAAACATCTGACGAATTGTGGAATATGATCCTAGAACTTGTTGTGCTTTTTTTATTCAACAGGTACTAAAATTAATTAAGAAAAGCTTCATAAAGAAATAATGGTAAACTTGGCTAGAATGACTTTCATTTAAAATTCATAAAACAATGTGTTTTGAAATATGAATATATGCCATATTTAGACTTTTCTAGTTGTTTTTCCCAGAAGAAAAATATAATTAATAAGTGTATCAGATGCCTTGCGAAATTGTACGTAGATTATTATATCTTATTAGGTAGGTATATTTATTTATGAAACTGACAAAAACCAAAAAAAGATATACACTAGTAACAAAAATTAAAGGATATTAAAAAAATTCCAAATTTTTGGCTGATTTTCAACAAGGGATAACTCGGAGGAAAATGGTCGTACAGAAAATAAAAAAAAGTAAATTATAGCCTCAAATGTCTAGTTTTCAGATCTGGACTTTTTAGCGGGAGCGGTTCTCACGTAATCATTCGAAAACCAACAAAAAAATAAATAAAAACTCCAAATTTTTCATCTACTTTAAAATGGTCTGTGAACTTTTTAAAAAAAGTGAAATTTTTTTTCATCATGCGACCATAAAGCTCCTTTAGACAATTTAATCAGCTTTAATTTGACCTCTTAACGAGCTCCGTACGCTGATTTGCCGCGAAGTTATCATCGATCAAAGCAAAAAAGTCCTCTTCAACTTAGACAATCAATTACTCGGGAACTAATGATCGTACAGAAAATGGAGGTAGGGTTTTGGAAACTGCAAAACATTCTCTATAAGACACAATCGGGGGCGATTGATAAATTTTTTTTTGAAGCGATAATGTTGGTTGAAAAAAGTTAAAAATCTGCGAATTTAAGGATATTTGGAAAATTTGGTATTACTTTGGATATAGTGGATGAACGAAGGATATCGTCGGTAATTTTTTAACCTCAAAGTGTCTCGAAAAAAACCCTGAAAGTTGCAAAGCGCTGTGATTTTTTTCTTAGTGCCCCGAAAGCTTAAAGGACCCCGTACCAATATGCATTTTGGTTCCCGGAAAATTTTTCTGGGGTTGAAATATGTTGTACTTAGAATCCCCCTGAACAAAAGTTTTCATGACACCAAAGGTCTAAAAATCAACTCCAAGCGAGCTACGAGCCGTCGAAAGTCAAATATGTGACTCGACGGCCGTCGAAATCGGATTTTTTTGGAATATATTGAGCTTAACAAAAATTATCTAAGAACAAAAATGTCTAAGAATTAGTCAAAGAATACCCTCAACTTTTTTTCAGAGAATTTATGATTTTTGGTTTTTTAAAAAAGGCGAAAAATTGCTATTTTTCGTCATTTCAAAAATCATCTCTTAAAATTCTAAAAAAATTTGAGAGTATTCTTTGACTAATTCTAAGACATTTTTGGTCTTAGATAATTTTTGCTAAACTCAATAGATTCCAAAAAATTCCGATTTCGACGGCTCGTGGAAAGTCAGATATCTGACTTTCGACGACTCGTAACTCGCTTGGAGTTGATTTTTGGACCTTGGTGCCATGAAAACTTTTGTTCAGGGGGATTCAAAGTACAACAAATTTCAACCCCAGAAAAATTGGCCGGGAACCAAAATCCATATGATTGGTGCGGGGTCCTTCGGGGCACTCAACTATATCCAAAGATATACCAAATGTTCAAAATATCCTTAAATTCGCAAATTTTTAACTTTTCTTCAGCCAATATTATCGCTTCAAAATTTTTTTTATCAGTCGCCCCCGATTGTCTTATAGAGAATGTTTTGCAGTTTCCAAAACCTTACCTCCATTTTCTGTATGATCATTAGTTCCCGAGTAATTGATTGTCAAAGTTGAAAAGGACTTTTTTGCTTTGATCGACGATAACTCCGCGGCAAATCATCGTACGGAGCTCGTTAAGAGGTCAAATTAAAGCTGATTAAATTGTCTAAAAGAGCTTTACGGTCGCATGATGAAAAAAAAATTTTTAAGTCCACAGACCATTTTAAAGACGAGTAAAAATTTGGAAAAAATTGTTTTTGTTGGTTTTCGGATGATTACGTGAGAACCGCTCACGCTAAAAAAATGTGTCCAGATCTGAAAACTAGACACTTGAGGCTACAATTTCCCTTTTTTTTATTTTCTGTACGACCATTTTTCTCCGAGTTATCCCTTGTTGAAAATCACCCAAAAATTTGGAATTTTTTTAATATCCTTTAATTTTTGTTACTAATTAGTTTATTTTAAAAAAATATACATTTTTTTGTTTGCAATTTTTTTAAGAGTTAAGATGGCAGTGCTCTCACACCTACCCTCTGGATTAATCTGATGAAGTATATCAAAATTGCCAGGTACTTAATAAAATTTTAAATGATCCCTAAGGTCCCCAATTTGTTCAAGCTAATTTAATTAGGAAGTAATTTAAATCTCATAAAAGTTTCACGCTTTTCCGGAACTAAATAATACAATTTTCCATTAATATGGAAACTATGAGTGACCACTTTGAATATAACAATCTCTCTGCAGTAGTAATGTGACTAGGAACAAATTAATTTTAACATATGCAGCAGGGAACAGCCAAATGAAATAAATTCAGTATATCAGTTACTCATATAAAATATTTAAAGTCTTGTATCTCTTATATTCTTATATTAGATATTGCAACGTACAAATGTCATCCCTAATTTCAACCCCTTCGAGTGACATGTGCAACCCCCAAATTTTTAAACTGGAAGTAGGAAGTTTGTGATGCCTTATTTGAAAGGCATTTTAATTCTCTGTTCGAAAATGTTATGGTTGCCAACTTTATTACAAAAATTAACAATACATAAATCGAATTCTTAAAAAATAAGAGTTGACTGCTCGTAACGTTGTCTAGTGTTTTAAATCTAATTTGGTCCCTGAAAGTGATAATGGAGGTTTTCTCAGTCAATCCATTACAACCACAAACAAAATCTTTGTTGGTTGTTTTGTAGCTCACCTTATACTAACAGTAACCAGTTAATAGGAGACCAGTTATTTAATTTTTTACAAAACAATTAAGAACTATTATAGCACATTTCGCAACAGAATTTCTTGTATAAAATGATTTACTAAACTTACTGTGAAAAGTAGAATTTGCACACGATATCCTGTTGCAATAACAGCTACGCTTTTAATTCACAAAACAGACAAAGACCACTGAAAACGTTCGTTTTAAAATGTTCTTGTCATTCTTGTGCTCTTCTTTTGTCCACCCCGACGATTTATTAAATGCCTTACCATAAAATATCAGATGTCCACCGCTACAAATTGGTTTTTCTCGTGAAATACAACGCATTGTTAAAATATTACTAAAATGATTCAGTATAGAAAATGACTGACAGGTTATTTCAGTACAATGCTAGCCTCGCAGCTAAATACTACTATGCCATCCAGTTTTTGTTGGTCCGGCGCTAACAATGGCTTGGTTATT
Source organism: Aromia moschata (assembly GCA_029963805.1). Classification (NCBI taxonomy): domain Eukaryota; kingdom Metazoa; phylum Arthropoda; class Insecta; order Coleoptera; family Cerambycidae; genus Aromia; species Aromia moschata. The sequence goes on from JAPWTK010001361.1 coordinate 19,865, forward strand.
CGTAGTTTTCAGTGGTACAAAGCGGGCCTCTAGTATATATAATGAGTAACATAATGGGGTGTAATTACTTCTACAATATGTTTCAAACTAGAGCAGGTTTTTACTAAAGGGTGGGCCATATATTGGTTTCTTTATAAACTGAGTGTTATTTCTACATTGTCAACACTGACGCGCTTGACATTCGACATATATGTGTTGTCTAACCTCCGCTGTAAGAAATGGATCGTTTTACGCTTGAACAACGTTGGGAAATAATGAAAAATTATTTCCAAAGTGAATGCTGTGTTGCAGAAACAGTGAGAAAATTGAGAACAATTTTTGGTTGGAATGAAGCTCCGTCAGCGCCTGGTGTAAGAAAGTTCTTAAGGACAGTTCGTGAAATTGGCATGCTTATGGATAACAGAAGTCATCCATGTGCTCGTCCAGTGCGCACAGCTGAAAGAATTGCTGATGTTGCCCAAAGTGTGCATGAAAACCCAAGAACCTCAACTCGTCACAGAGCGCAACAATTTAATGTTAGTCCCACTTCTTTGAGGAGAATATTGCATAAAGACCTCGGATTATTTGCTTACATGTTGCAACTTATTCAAGAGGTAAAGGAAAGCGACTATCCACTTCGTTATCGCCTCTCCGTGTGGACTTTAAATGAGTTTGAAAATGACGCCGATTTCAATCGAAAAATCATTTTTTTGAACGAAGCCCATCTTCATCTTGGAGGACATGTTTATAAACAGAACTGTAGTATTTGGGGTTCCGAAAATCCACATGTAGTCATACAGAAGCCAATGAATCCTGCAAGAGTGACTGTTTGGTGTGGGTTTTGGAGTGGTGGCATCATTGGCCCGTACTTCTTTCAAAATGAAGATGGTAACAGCGTTACAGTAAATTGAATGTGTTACAGAGACATGTTAACTGATTTTTTGTGGCCGCGATTGGACAATTTTGACTTGGACGAGCTTTGGTTCCAGCAGGATGGAGCAATGTGTCACACAAGCCGTGAAACAATCGATCTTTTGCACACTAAATTCGGTAACAGTGTTAACACCTGACAATCGGGCAGCTGCGATTTAACACCGTTGGACTATTTTTTATGGGGACATGTTAAGGACCGTTGTTACTCCAACGATCCACAAACAATTGACGCACTGAAGGAAAACATCAATCGAGTTATTCGTGCAATAGAGCCACAAATAATCGAAAATGTACTGAAAAATTGGGTGAAAAGAATGAACTACTGCCAAACCAGCCACGGCGGCCAGTTAACTGAAATTGTTTTTCATAAATAATGGGAACGCACACTTTCTTCAATAAAACAACAATCATTTAAAAATATTCAACGATGTAGTTTTAATAGCAATTTTAAAAAGCAACCGTCTGATGGCCCACCCTATACAGAAGATATGTTGTGTTCGCCGTGGTTTTTTGTCATGCGTTCAAAAAAAAATGAAGTCAAGTGGCTTATGGAAATATGAAGGCATGTCATTACTTGTTACGTGTGATTTTTTTTTACAATTGTCACTAAAGTATCAACTGTCGTTTAAATCGTTTTCATTTTAATTTTTTTGTAATACATGCAATAATTTCTACTCGAAAAATAACAAGTGTGTAAATTAAGTAATGAGATTGGCAACGTAGCGCCCGATCCAGCAACACTGCAGAGACGGGAGTTAGAAGGGCGGTAGGCTAACATGTAATGCACATTTGGTACAAGTTTGGACTTGTTAGAGTCATTTGTTTCTTCTTTGTGACTGTTTTCGTAAACCGTATTTTTCTAGTGCGTTTTAAAAATGAGTGACATTAATTTTGAGCAACAGTGTGCTATCAGGTTTTGATTCATACTTGGACACATCGGAACGGATACTTTTGAAAAACTTCAACACGCCTACGGAGACAGTGTTTTTTCAAGAGCTTAGGTTTTTATGTGGTTTAAGGAATTCTCAGAAGGAAGTAAGTCGATTGTAGATGAACCACGCAGCGTAAGGCCTTCATCTTCAAGAACCGGTGAAAATGTCGATAGAATACGGGATCTGGTACGTTCATATCGTCGGTTGACGACAAGAATGATCGAGGAAGAGTTTTTGATTCACACCACTGTTCATCAGATTTTGTCCAAGAATGGTTAAAAATCTGTCCAAGAATGGTTCCAAAAAAACCTTTCGCAGGAACAGAAGGACATCAGGAGAAAAATGTGTCTTGACTTTTTGGAATCGATTGAAAATGATCCTTATTTTATAGAACGCGGAACGTGTTATTACTAGTGATGAGACTTGGCGTCAAAGCATGGAATGGCATACTTCAAGTCCTCCAAGACCCAAAAAGGCAAGAACGAGCAAGTCGAAGATCAAATGTATGTTGAGTTGCTTTCTTGATAGCCAAGAAATTGTCCACAAAGAGTTTGTGCCTCCAGACCAAACAGAATCAACACCTTCACAGAGAGGTTCTTGAAAAACCTCGAAAAAGGGTCATGCCTGTGAGACCAAACACCAAGAACAACTGGATGTTGCATCACGACAACGCGCCTTGTCACACAGCCATTTCAGTAAACGAGTTTTTATCCAGTAAAAACATTCCTGTGGCTCCTTCCCCTTATTCGGCCTGACTTGAGTCCTTGTGGCTTTTTTCTCTTCCCGAGATTGAAAAATCACCTCAAGGGACGTCATTTTGGGACCATAGAAAACATTCAAACGGCTGTAACCTACCAGCTAAAAGTAATTCCAGTATTTGAGTTCCAGCCCTTCTATGAGGAACTTAAGAACCGTCTCCAGCGCTGTGTGGCTTCCCAAGGAAGTTATTTGCAAGAAGACAATACTGAATTGTAATTCTATTCTAAAGAAAAAAATAATAAAATGAGTCTCATTGTGTTCCGTCTTTATTCTATAATTTAATTTTATTTTATTCCTCAAGCGTATGCAGTCAACATTACTCAAACGTATCATAATCTCCTGTCTCTCTCACTCCAAAAAGGCACAGTACAATAGTGGTAAGTGTGATTTTAACTCTACTCGAAGAAAGATACGCGACTTTTTGCTCTCTCCTACGTTAACGTAACGTAGCAGCTATTTTAGTGCACCTACTTGCATACAGTGCATTAGTGGCTACTTGGGTCATTCCAACTGCAGTGCACCTTAGTGACGCCGGCCGGCATAAGTGCATCAGAGGAAGGAAAGCACCCGCGTGCACCTAGACCTTGGAAGACCGCGACCTACGGAAGAAAACGTAAGTGCCTTTTCTCATACAGTCCACTAAATCCCTCTCGCACACATTGCGTCATCTACAACATTAAACAGCACCAGCGAAATTCTTGTATTATTTATTGAGTTGTAAATGGACGTACACATATATGAGTTTTAATTAAAATTTATGAATATTTTATTTAAATTTGTAGGCAATTTATTAAATCCTCAACACCGTGCCCCGCTTCACATTATTGGAGGATGAACTGGCATCTCTCGTTAATTATTTGCTTAATCAAATTTGTCAGTGAAAATGCGCATATGCCATAAATAGAATTTAACGTCGTCATAGAGACCGGATGTTTTCTGGAAAAGGAAAAAAAAACACTTGTTTGTAGCCGCTTCTTTCCGCAACGAGTTAGTTATTTTAAATCGCATTCGCCTTTGAAAAGGCAATAAAAACTTTTCTAAAGGGAAATCTATAAGTCAAACCCAGCAAAAAGGTCCGCCGGGGAAACATAAAGTTTTAATATATTCAGCGGATTACCCCGAGGGCATCTTAATAGGATTTGTAATATTTTGGGAGGACGTTAATATTACTTCTTTCCAGTTACGATTGAGGATACCATATTTTATTATAACTTAACACAGTCGTGTAATAAATTTGCGCGAATTTACATTTATATTGCAAATATATTTCATCTCTGACAGACATGGGAATAATAAAAAATAAAATGTCATTAGACGAAGACAGATTAGATCATCTGGCGGAAAGTGGATTTTCCTTCCTGCGATGCTGATTATGTCGGAGTGAAACAAACAGTTTATTCCTGGGTTGGCATTCTAATAAGTACTTTTAATTATCGGTACCTACATACACTAGTAACAAAAATTAAAGGATATTAAAAAAATTCCAAATTTTTGGGTGATTTTCAATAAGGGATAACTCGGAGAAAAATGGTCGTACAGAAAAATAAAAAAAGGAAATTGTAGCCTCAGGTGTCTAGTTTTCAGATCTGGACTTAATTTTTTTTTTAGCGGAAGCGGTTCTCACGTAATCATCCGAAAACCAACAAAAAAAAATTCCAGATTTTTGTTCAACTTTAAAATGGTCTGTGGACTTAAAAAATTTTTTTCATCATGCGACCATAAAGCGTTTTAGACAATTTAATTAGCTTTAATTTGACCTCTTAACGAGCTCCGTACGCTGATTGGGAGGTAAAAAAGTCAAAATAATGGGAAGTGAAAAAGGGTTTGGAAAGAAAATTTTAAAACAGGGAGAAGAAGGGAATGGAGGTGGAAAATTGGTATAATGATTAGTGGTTTTTAAAATAAAGTTGAAAGTGTTTATTGTTAGTGCCCCGAAGGTTTAAATTTATCATTTCGGCCTAAAAAACCCCGAAAAAGCTTTTTTTTTTTTTTTTTTTTTTTTTTGCATGGTTTTTTTTTTTTTTTTTTTTTTTTTTTTTGCGACAATCCCAATATTTTTTGCTCAAAAATGTTGAAAATCGAAAAAAAAACTTTTTATTTGAAAATTGTTTTTTTTTCGATTTCCAACGAGTAATGTTTTTGAGCAAAGAAATATGGACTGTCGCCAAAAAAATCAAATTGAAGTGATAGATGAAGAAAAAATGCATAAAAATCAAAAAATTGCTTGTTACGGTGATTTTTGGCCGAAACGATAAGGACCCCGCACCAATCATGAGGATTTTGGTTCCGGACCAATTTTTCTGGGGTTGAAATATATTGTACTTTGAATGCCCCTGAACAAAAGTTTTCATGGCACCAAGGTCCAAAAATCAACTCAACGAGTTACGAGCCGTCGAAAGTCAGATATCTGAGATTTTTTGGAATCTATTGAGTTTAGCAAAAATTACCTAAAAACAAAAATATCTTAGAATTAGTCAAAGAATACCCTCAAATTATTTCATTATTTCACGAAAAATTGCAATTTTTCGCCATTTTTAAAAAACCAAACATATCAAAATTCTGAAATATTTTGAGGGTATTCTTTGACTAATTCTAAGACATTTTTATTCTTAGATAATTTTTGCGAAACTCAATATATTCAAACAAATTCCAATTTCGACGGCTGTCGAAAGTCAGAAATCTGATTTTCGACGGCTCGTAACTCGCTTGGAGTTGATTTTTGGACCTTGGTGCCATGAAAACTAAAATACAAGAAAATAATGAATATTAAAGATAGTAACTAAAGCAATAAATTCACACTTTCTAACCATACACGAGGTGTATAAGTAATGAGACTGACAACGTAGCGCCCGATACAGCAATGTTGCGAAGACGGGACTTGGAAGGGCGGTAGAATAACATGTAATGCACCGTCAGTACAAGTTTGAACTTGTTAGAGTCATTCGTTTGTTCTTTGTGACTGTTTTCGTAGTGATTTTTTCTAGTGCGTTTTAAAAATGAGTGATATTAATTTTGAGCAACGGTGTGCTATCAGGTTTTGCTTCAGATTTGGAGAAAGCGCAACGGATACTTTTGCAAAACTTCAACACACCTACAGAGACAGTGCTTTTACAAGAGCCCAGGTTTTTCGGTGGCTTAATAATATAAGAGTACATATTTAGTAGTAGTTATTATTTATATATAACTGCCAAAGAAACTTCAGTTATGCATGCATAAAAAGAAAATTTATTCGTGTCGTTTTTTTTTGCTTTCTGTATTATTTTTTTCTGACCATGTTTCTCTTAAGACCTACAACAACAATTTGTATTTATCTATGTACTATGATTTTTTTTTCCAAGAATTTTGGAACACACTATATTATTGTCAGCGGAAAGTGTGATTCCAAATATTGTCACCAATAACAACCAATTTTTCTCCAAATAATATTCAACTTGTTGTATCTGTCAAATAAAGTCATAAGAAGTTGTTCAATGGGTTTAAATTCCAAAAAAATTGTTTCCTCCCTCTGTATTCAGTTTTACACTACACAGACGTCTAAAATAATTAACAATAGTATAATTTATAAATTGTTTTTTGTACTATCGACAAGATAATATTGCAGACTTCCATTACTCATAAATTCTTTTAGGCAAAAGGTCACACGAATGAAGTCGAGCAAATTTTAAGAACCAATCTTTATGGCTTATCTTTTCATAAAGTCTAGACCGGAGTAATGTACCAGAAATAAAAGATGGATAGCACAGAAACATTTTGCTTTTTTTAGGTAATCGAATGCTGTTATAAAGATAATTCAAATGGAGTGCCATTATACTTGCGAAAATGGAGATCTAGATGACTAACGTCGTTCCTGAATCTTCTGAGGGTGGGTTTTTCTGCAGTTCCTTTGTTACGAATTTCAGTTTGCGTAGAAAAAGTTTTAAAAAACATTGAGTACATAATGGATGTACTTTTTTGAATGTTATACATTGTTCATCTGACAGTTCGTTCAAAATTAATTTAAAAATATACAGGGTGTCTAAGAACTTCACCAATAATTTAGAAGGAGTAAATAGATGGACATATATGTTTTCCTAGAATTCTGTGTTGAAAAAAAAACTGGACGTTTTCCACGACACACCGAACTACTATACTTTTCTAGACTCGCATTTCGCCAACTCAGTTGGCATCTTCAGGAGTAGATTCAAACTGTTTTAATTTTCTCCTGAAGATGCCAACTTAGTCGGCGAAACATGCTTAACGAACACCCTGTATACATTCTTCATATGCATGATGTTCGCGAAGAACACCAAATCGTTTGTTTTTGTTAGAACTCTAATACAAACAAGAGATAACACAGAGGATACGTCTAACTTTTAATTACTATTTCCCAAAAAACAAAAAAAAACTAAATTAATATTTTTAGGAAAAACTCCAGTGGACGCTTCAAAATAAAGTCGTTGACATGTATCTACTTTCTTGAAGTATAATTAATTACTTTTTTAACTTAATTACTTTCTTGAGGAAAAGGAGGCGATTTTATTTAAATTTTAATTATACCTTTTTTGCGTGCAGCGATTTTAGACGTTTCAAACGACATTTTCCCTGATGCTTCATTTTTACACCCAGACTACGTAGATAGTTAACAATTTAATGACATCGCGGTTTGGTTAATGATGCAGTGTGATTTTCATTAATTAAAATATTTTAATGGCACTTTTGAAATCCACATCGTAATAATGAAATTTCATTTTCTTTCGTCCTCTAAGAATGGTCCCTCAAGCTTCTCATTAATAACGAAGTGTCGGTAATGAAATCCATACGTATAAGACTTGGAAACATTGGGGTACGGCAACAAATGATCAAGGAAAAAACTGAATTCTAAGCAAAGGATAGAAATATAATAAATAAATATTAGAAATATATAAATAATATAATAAATAAATAAATGACATTGTATTCCACTTCAAAGATTAACTCATTGATCGTCATGGTAATTTCTTAAAATGTACGCTGCTGAACTTAGAAACTTTGACAACTTTAACTAGATATCATTTTCGACGTATTTTGATCCACTGATCATCATGGTGTTATCTGACTTTGTCTTACACGCGCCCAAAGTCGTTTTTTGTAAAAATTTGTCGTTTAATCTCATCATAAATCCTCGATCTACAGTTTTCCACTATTTTATTCATTACGTATTTGGACGATATTTAAGGGTCAGAGTCTTATTCAATCTTAAAAGACAAAGATAGTCATATCCTTAGAGTTCAGCACCAACAAAAGTATAAAAAAACACATGTTAATTACACAGGTCTACAAAAAAAAGTTCTGTCTTTCCGATCAGACATTTCCTATGTATTTTGATGTACTGAAACCAAATTTGGCAAAAAAAAATTTCTACCGCATCAATTTTTCTCTCCACCCCCATATAACTCCTATATCCTCTATAAACTCTTATAGAGGAAATTTAAAAATATATATATTTTGTTTTTTTTTTTTGGGTCACGAATCTGAAGTCAAGAATAAATTTCGACTAAATGACAGCTGTCAACAAGCTGCCAAATTTCACTAAAAAGTAAAAAGTTGATATTAAATGCGTATTATTAAGTTTTTTGGGTTGCTGATTACGATTCTGAAGTCAAAAATGATTTTTGACAATTCATTTTTGATTTCACAATCGTAATCAGCAACCCAAAAAACCAAGATATATATTTTTTAATTTCCTCTATAAGAGTTTATGGGGGTTATATGGGGGTGGAGAGAAAAAATGATGCGGTAACATTTTTTTTTGCCAAATTTGGTTTCAGTGCATCAAAATACATAGGAAATGATGGGTCTGATCGCAAAGACAGAACTTTTTTTTTTGTAGACCTGTGTTATCAACTCATGTCATCATCACATTGTTAATTGTGATAATTGACATATCACATTATCAGGCGTTAGTAGAGCATTTACTTAATTATTTTATTTAAATTTGTGATTTTACAACAGTTTGGACCAAGTTTAAATAAAAACGATAGTGTTTCTTGACACTCAAGGGGTTAAAGGCAAAAGAACAAAAAAAAATTATTAGTGACTGAAATTTTGAAAGCGCTTTGTGTTTAAATGTGTAAATTTAAATGTGTCAGTTACTTCTAGCAAACAGATAATACAAATTTTGTGATTTTTTACATAGTCATTTAACCTTTAGACAAGTCCAGTATACTGGCTCAAAGAAGAGGTTCCTCGCCTTTGTTCAAACATCATTATTTTGGGGTTTTAGGGTCGCCAATTACGAATCTGATTCTGAAATCAGATTTTAAAAATTCAAGATGGCGGATCTAATATGGCGGAAAAATCTTATATGAGGGACAAAGATTTTAAATTTGTTACAATTTGGAATGAAAACTATTTCCATGGGTTTTTAAGATCGCCGATTATGAAACCAAAATGTTATTTAAACAAGATGGTGGACCCAATATGACGACGAAAAGTTTTTAATTCAATCAATTGTGGAATACAATTGATATCCATTTTTTTTTATTATTATTATTATTATTACGAGTTAGTAATTGCTAATGACAAATATGATATCAGATTTTTGGAATTCAATTTGATTGATGCAGTTAGATGGACTCACAAACTGGTGCAATCAAGATACCCGTTGGTAAAAAGGACTGCCCCTGGTTGGAATATTTGCAGTAATTTTTTTTTCATAATATAGAAACAAATATAAGATGTTTTTCGATTTGTTACAAAATATTTTTTTTTTCAAAATGTTATGGCCATTTTAATTTTAATTTTATAGGAACATTTTTGTTTCCCAAAATTAAAATGACCATAACTTTTTGAAAAAAAAATTATTTTGTAACAAATCGAAAAATCTCTCCTTATACTTGTTTCTAGATTATGAAAAAAAAATTTACTGCAAATATTCCACAGAGCGTTACTGAGATCCCAGGGAGTGCTCCAGGTTTTTTTGAAAATTTTTTCGTAAACTTTGTTGACGGTTTTTTCACTATAAATCCTTTCTCTAAGAGGTATATAGTCATCACCTAAAAAGTGAGGTGGGTCCCATGCGTCGTTTTCAAGATATGGCTAACTGAAATATCACCAACCGCCACTGCTTGGGAGGAGCATGGTTTTCATTATGTCCGAATTGAGAAATTTCCATATAATATGTCAAAATAAATTCGAAATACCAAAATGTGTTATTATCACTAGACTCTATCATATGATGAATAGTTCTCATTGGCAAAAATGCAGCAATTTCAGCAATTTAAATCAATCTCAACAAGTGACGGTTTCCAAAAAGGAGTGGAAAATTTAATAATATTGATGAAGATATGTACTCACGAGTTCGTCATTTTTGTTATTTCGATCGCCACCTTGAATCCGCCATTTTGAATTTAAAAAATTTAAAGTCAAATATTTAGTTAAAGTCGATGACGTATATTTTTCCATTATTTCTATCGTTTTCATATTATAAGACATCTTGAATCCGTTATTTTGAACCCGCCATTTTATATCCACCATTTTGAATCCACTATTTTGAATTGTAAAAGTCTGATTCACAATTATTAACTCCAAATCACTCCTCTATATACTTTCATTATTATAATCCATTTTTCGTTTCAGCAACTGCTAACTTGCATCGCCATTTTGTAGTAGAAAAAGTAAGGTGTACAAATAAGTTTCCGCCGTTTTTAATGAAAATTGGGAATTTATTGTGAAAGGGCGGTACTTAATGTTTTTTTCGAAGTATTGTCCATTGCTTGCCACTACTTTTTCCCATCTTTCTGGCAGCATACGGATACCGCGTAGGAAGAATGCTTCATCTTTTGAGGCTATCCACGAATCGACCCAATTTTTTTTGATGTGAAGTGTTGCTCACACAGGTCATGCGCCATCGATCGAAACAAGTGGAAATCAGAAGGAGCAATGTCTGGTGAATAAAACTTCCCAAGTGAGTGTTTCCAAATACTTTGGAAACAAGGTTTTGACCGGCGCTACAACATGTGGACGAGCATTATCATGCAGGAGAATAACTTTGTCGTGTCTGGAGTAGTAGTGGGCGCTTTTCCTTGAGTGCTCGACTCAATCTCATCAATTGTGTTCGGTAGACAGCACCAGTAATGGTTTCGTTCGGTTTGAGCAACTTTCGGCCTTCCCCTACGTTCTTTGTCTTCGAAGTCAAATTCACCGTTCTTAAACTTTTGAAACCACTCGCGACAACTTCTCTCACTTAAGGCAGCCTCTTCGTATGCTTCTACAAGCATCGATATGCCTCAGCTGCAGATTTCTTCAAATTGAAGAAGTAAATCAAAAGTTCCCGCAAGTGACGCTTATTCGGCTCAAAACTCAACATTTTCGCACGCAAAAGAATATATTATACTGATAAAAAATCACTAATATTTTAAGGTCATGTTATTGCCTGATGCCCAACCTTACGATAATAACGTTTACATCTGACAATTTCAACCATACCTTACTGGTGGCGCCAACTTTTTGACAAACCGCGGAAACTTTTTCGTACACCTTTAAAAGTGGAAAAAAGTAACATTAGCGTTACCCTTCCGGACGGAAAAATCAATATACTGGCCCAACCCATGATCAATACTTTACCCATGATCAGTCTATGATATAAGATACATTTTTATGCAATTTCTTAGAGGCATCATAAGCACCAAATGCTCGTCTTCTAAATGTTAATTCAAATAATAAATCATTTAAAACAATGAAATTGTGTTGCGGATACATGAAAGGGAACACCTTATATGATTAGAAATACTTTACAAATACACACCGCATTATTTTTGGTAACATTTATTTGACACATTTTTTTCTTAAATTTACAACACAGTTATGGAAAAAACTGTCATATGGAACTCGAATTATCCATACCAAAAAAAGGCACACCGATCCTGGCCACAAGATAAATATTTATTTCGGGTTTTATGATAATATTGAAAACATAAATTGGGGGTTCCTGCAGACACACAAATAGAACGAAATTATGTAAACAAGAAAAAACGTATTGTGGCGAGCACAAGATACAAACTCCTCAAAGCGATGTATGTACGTACAAAATGGAAGAGGATCCAGGGAAAATATGTGCCCCTACAGGAAACTAAGTTTGATTTGAAAACATTTATATTATAAAGAGACTCTATTCCGATATTAGCATATATACTACACTTGAATATTACTTTCCCTTCCTTCGTCCCGCTGATATTATTTTTTATCGAGATATACGATTTAGAAACGTTCGGCTTTTCTACGTTTACAATGTGGAGAAAGCCTCGTTGAATAATAAAAACTACATTCTTTGAGAAATCGTTCGACATCAACGGTTATTTAAATTTAAAGTATTTTCTGACTTCATAAAACTGAATACTAAAATCCAATCATGAAGTTTCCAGATGTCTTCTTGGACTGACCGTTTCTTCATGATTAGAGTTGGCCGAAATGTGCCGCGGGACATAGGCGTACGTATCATAATGTAATACATGTAATAAAGTAACTAATACTAAATATACACATCTTGAAATTTGGTACTTTTGGTCTGGCTTTCCTTAATAGCTGCAGCTTCGGTAGGATTGAATTGTAAAATAACAGCTTTTAATTGCTGGTGATGAGACTGTAAAGTCAGGCAAATAAGGAGGCTGAGGAGCCACACAGGAACATTTTTACTGGCTAAACATTCATTTTCTGAAATGGCTGTGTGGTTCATCTTCAATCGACTCTGTTCCTTCTGATAATGCCTTAAACCACCGAAAAACCTGGGCTCTTGAAAAAACGCTCTCCGTAGGCGTGTTGAAGTTTTGCTAAAGTATCCATTGCGCTATGTCCAAGTCTGAAGCAGAACCTGACAGCATACTGTCACTGCATCATAAAATAAATCTTACAATTCACCGATGGATTTGTTCACTTTGTCAGCAAATTGTAGTTTTTAATCGTTTGCACGTGTGCCACTTTATTATTAATGTGTAATACCGACGCTGACAACATAAAAACCTCGAAAACACTAATAATAATACTATATTCTGCCAGACCAATCGACCAATCTTATTCATGATGAGTCAAATGTATTGTAAACGTAAGTATAAGACACGGCTAACAAAACTACGTCATAAAAAGGAGAACGAAAAATTGGGTAAATATACATTATGTTCCTTTTGAAAATTAGAGTTGCATAACCTGTGGCATTTTTTTAAGCAAACTTGTTATAAAAATATTCCATATTCCTGGGAACTCATCTATTTAACGTTTCTATTTATGTCAAACCGTTTTCGAGATGTACCTGTCTAGGTAATTGTGGACCACCCTGTATATTACTAAAAAGTGTATGCTACGTAAATTTGCTTTAAACTATTTTTTTTTCCTTCACGAACATAGGTTTCTACAAAGCGTAACCGTAACCGACAGTATTGCCACCCTTTGTCTCATACCAGCAATTGTAATTGGTAAATAGGACATGAAAGAGCACTCGATTATAATACAGCTCTTAGTGACAGTGTAATTTATAGATTAGTCTAACATAAAAGACTCGTAGTGCGTGCAATACCTCAGGCATCGATGTCTGTAGCGCGATTGCTTCCATATTTGTAATACCGACCTTCAGAGAATCGCCGCGATTGAATCACAAGTAAATTCCAGTTTGGAATGTACAGTGGTGGGCAAAAGTGTGGAGCCACACATCTCTGAAGTTAATGGAGATTTTGATACGAAATTTAAATCGTGAAAATTAGCAATAAATAGATATAACTTGTACTTAGTTTGAAGTATACAAGGCGTTCCAAAAAAACAGTGACGTACCAAAGTTTTTTTTTTTTTTTAGTTTAATTTCCAAAGAACCGGTGACGTACCGAGGTTTTTTGTGGTGGATTTTCCCTATACAGGGTGTCGCCGGATTGAGTTACGTATAGGTGAAATGGACAAAAAAATTTAATTTTTCGACAAATAGTAATGATTCATAAAACGTTTTGCTTGTCTTGAAACATCCAGAAAGTTGTTCAATTTAACATACAGGGTGTTCAAAAAATAGCAAAATTTAAATAATAATGAAGAGTAAAGTATCTTAAATAATAACGCTATGTAAAAATGTTATTAAGAAAAATTGTTTGCAATTAAATTTAATACTCAATTATGAAAGCATCGCCTACTAGTCAATATATAGTATTTTGAAGAGGTTCCGCAATTTTTATCACGTTTGAAGTATAGCCATTTTTCTTTAAAAAAATTATGTTTACTAAAGGCGCAGACATAATAAGAAATAATAAACCCCAAAATATTATTTAAACATTTATTTTGAAGAAATATCACGTCCAGATAATCGTTTAGTCAATCAACACTGTAGTTAATAGGTTGTCTTTACACTATTTATTCTTAAAGTCCCTAATTAGACTATTTGAAATTCCAGTAAGCCATCAATAAGGCAATTGTTATTGTTTGACATTGTGTTCGACAAAGCGCTTGAAATTTCAATTACTGATTTTTTAATTTCAAATAATGCTTACTTTACAACATAAAATGTATCTTATTAAATATTATGGTATCGGTAATATTTCTTATCGTCATGCAATTGAATTATTTCATGAAAAAATCTCCAGAAGTCGAAATTAGCCGTCAAAGTTTGAAAAAGTTAGAACGAAAATTTGACTTAACTGGTGATGTAAAATACTGAAAAAATCAAAAAAGGTCGGTCCATGATGACGATGATGCAACCACAATTCTAGTTTTAAATTTAGTCGAAGAAAATCCAAAACTATCACTAAGAAAGAGATCTGCACAAATTGATATTAGCAAGACACACATTCAAAGGATTTTGGCCGAAAATAAGTTTACCTAAAGCTTTCAAACCGATAATAATACACACGTTGGAAGGTGGTGATTTTCCGCTTCTGTTTGTTGAGCTGATTTTAAAGAACTAAAATACTTAGTATCTAAAGTAAATATTTTGAGAGCTACAGACAAAGGAAAATCGTAAATTTCCACATGACTTTTTTAACGAAGAATAAAGAATTGAGATAAAATCTAATTGTTATTAGATTTATTAATAGTGTGTAATTGATAGTAGCTAAGTAGACAGTAAGCTAAACGTTATATAAATTCTCTCGCAAACTTCTTTCTTATTTCCAATTCTGGGAACCTGTCTCTGAAAATAGATAGGTCTCTGAAATGGAATAGATCTCTGAAAATTAACTTTCGACTTTAAATAACTCCACAAAAAGTAATCGAGTGGACTACGGTCGGGGGATCGCGCAGTATGTTCAATTTCAGCAATTTTTTCATTCAGTCCATCTGTGAAGTTTTCATTTAGTCGATCTCGAACAATACGAACATAATAAGGAGTGTTCCATCCTACAGGAAAAAAGATATTTTAATAAAATTTTCATTTTTCCTCTGATGAAGGAATTACCTATTTATTCAAAAGCTCTAAGAATCTGTGACCGGTTTAATTATCATCCAAAATATGGCCCCATCATTCGATTTCTGTACCATGCAACAATTTTTTAACAACGTTGTCTAAAGTTTTTACACTTCTTCAAGACTTAATTAGTAAATAGCGAAACTATTTTTGTTGTACAATCTTATAGTAATTAGTAGAGCACGTAGGTTAATAATAGATTCCAGGACCGGTCTTGTCTAACTTTTGCCAAATGACTGTCACAATTGTAAAATAAATAATGGCTGTCAAATAATGTATCAGCCTTGACAATTTAAGATTATAAATTTAATATCAAAAATAGAAATACGTATTTCTTGGTCGGCCAAATTTGATAACGTATTTTTTAAATGTTAGTTAACCTGTGCTGATCAATCCATCATTTGTGTGCATGAAACGTCGAATAAATTTGTAAAAATGTCGGGACAGCGTCTGTCACAGACAAACATAAAACTCGTGTAAATGGTGGTGTGAGTGCGCGAGACAAAGATAATTAACTAGGATTTCTTGGATATTTTAACAGAAGGATGTTTTAGACGTTCTACCAAAGACGCCACTACCAGTGTAACCTATTGTGACTCGGGGCACATGAATACAGGCAGCTATTTTAAGGCGCTAGAGCTTAACTCCTGAACATATGGAACAATTATTGATAGTTTATGAAAATTTAACTGGCAGTACGGCAGTTATTAAAATAAATTAATAAATTGGAATGTCAACGTTTTTTGGGACACTCTGTACGTTTCAAGATACATTCAGGTTATGGGCTTTCAACTCCAATTTTCACGATTTAAATTTCGTATCAATATCTCTATTAACTTTAGAGATATTTATGTGGTTCTACACTTTCGCCCACCATTGTAGTTACAAACGAAGGTACTGGCATTGATTTTATATACATGAATTAATGGCTCCTGTGTTTGGCGGCTGAATATTGTTGAACGCTGCGGTCGTTTGAATGTTAGGAATTGAATCAGGATCTAGTAATCAGGAGTCAATTAAAATATTTAATGAGTGTAAGAAATTCCATCTGACACCGATAGGTTTATGTATTCAACGGTTTTAGCACTTCCAAAATTAGTTTCACGTTAGCAGTTGTATTTTTTGTTGAAATATATGTAATTAAATGTGGTGTAAATAGTTCGTATGTGTTTTGTTACAAAATAAAAGTGTATACAGTAAATAGTTGTTTATGACTGTTATTTACAAATATGGCGAATGCGCTGGTTTAAATAATAACAATAATTGTAACAATGTCGATGAGTTTTTAACACCGAAAATGGTGGGGAAAATTATTGAAAACATATTATATAACGTGTATTATATAGTGTTTTTTTTTTACTGTTCTTTAATTCACAGTGTAACGTTTATAGTCATTATGAATATTTTTTAAAGCAGTTTCAACAGGTCTTGTTTCAACACATTTTGAAATTCGGTCTGACTCTCCTTAACAGCTATAGTTCCGTCAGGATTGAATTATAAAATAACAGCTTCTATTTTACTGGAAATGATTCGTCAGTTCATAACCACAGTCGTGTATTTTTTA
Source organism: Aromia moschata (assembly GCA_029963805.1). Classification (NCBI taxonomy): domain Eukaryota; kingdom Metazoa; phylum Arthropoda; class Insecta; order Coleoptera; family Cerambycidae; genus Aromia; species Aromia moschata. Next base: position 36,420 of record JAPWTK010001361.1, read on the forward strand.
ATGCACTTGTAATCCACTTTAGTAGATAGTTACGTAATGTTGTGCGACCTGGTAACATCTCTGGAGCTTAATTGTTCCAGAACTCACGAAATGACAACAACGACAACATTCAGAGATAAATTAGACGCACTTTAATTAACAGCATTAAAAGTAAGCTGAATATGAACTGGGTTCTCAAGGGCATATTCTCTTTATTATTTTCATGTTTCACACTACTTATGTGACTGCTGCAATCGCGTTTGTCCCTACATAACAGTTTTTCCTCACGAACTCTACACATTGCGGTTGCACCATCATAAAATATATATATTTTTAAATTACAGATTACTGCAAGTGGTATGTTTAAATGTTTGCACGTGTAAAATTTTATCTTTATTGTAATGTGATACTGACGCCGATTACGTAAACACCTCGAACATATTAATAGTAAAACTAGAGTCTGCCACATGGTCGGACGAAATGACTGAAGTCAATGCCTTAAACTTCACCTCAAAACTTCAAATCAACCCTTACAAAAAAAACTGCATCTCAAATAACACAGTTCCGAGAATTACTACTACCCTGTATAATATTGTTGTTTTATTGCAAATTGCTCGATAATACGTATATTATAAAACAGAAAATATTTAGCAACGACGAATTAGTTTAACATAAGGCATAAAATTAAAACCAGCTGATCAGGTGTAAAAAAATTACCAAATTCCCGAGAGCCTGGCTGTGAAAATAACCCCTGCGCAAAGGGGATCCGATACTTTGCCTCATTAGAATATTCGATGTATTCATCCTCTCCCGTGGGGACAACCCTGATTCCAACGCATTAAATATTATTAATAGTGGATAAACTATGAGGAAACAGGGCGACTACCACTTAATACAGCTCCGATAGTATCAGGCTGGTTCGTAGCATTTATAGTCAGTAAATTTCAAATAGAACCAACAGACATATGTAAGTTAAGGCGTCTTTCTGGTTACGATTTTCAAAAAAAAATTGTTTTCAAACATTTATTTTTTTCATAGAAAGAATAGAGATATCGTTTTGAAAATTTGTAGGTATGTTTATTGACGTTTGAATATTATACAAAAAAAGGTTTTTAGATTTTAAAAAAAATTATTTTTGACATGCGGATTTAAAAAAAAATATCAAAAAATGACTGCGGGCATGATTTTGGGCGACTGGATGATCTGAAAACAAAAAATAAAAAACGGCAAATTATCCTTTGTTGAAGCGGCTATGGCATGAACTACAATATTTGTTTTTCATCAAAAAATAATAAAATGGCGGCCATTTTTTCGAAAAAACAATTTTTTGAGGGTGGAAAATCGTCCAAAAAATCAACTCCAATGTCCAAAAATCAACTCCAAGCGATTTACGAGCCGTCGAAATCGGAATTTTTTGGAATCTATTGAGCTTAGCAAAAATTAGATCCAAAAAATTCCAATATCTGACTTTCGACGGCTCATAACTCGCTTGGAGTTGATTTTTGGACCTTGGTGCCATAAAAACTTTTGTTCAGGGGGATTCAAAGTACAACATATTTCAACCCCAGAAAAATTGGCCGGGAACCAAAATCTATATGATTGCTGCGGGGTCCTTTATCGTTTCGGCCAAAAATCACCGTAACAAGCAATTTTTCGATTTTTATGCATTTTTTCAACTTCACTATATTATGATTTTTAGGCAATTCATATTTTTTTTGGTCAAAAACATTACTCGTTGGAAAAATCGAAAAAAAAAAAACATTTTGGGTTTTTTTTTCAAAAATGCTTTTTTTTTTTTCATTTTTTCCAACGAGTAATGTTTTTGACCAAAAAAATATGGATTGTCGCCAAAAAAGATCATATTGAAGTTGAAAAAATGCATAAAAATCGAAAAATTGCTTGTTACGGTGATTTTTGGCCGAAACGATAAAGGACCCCGGATATGGACCAATTATATGGAGTTTGGTTCCCGGCCAATTTTTCTGGGGTTGAAATTCTTCGGGGGACCAAGAAAAAAAAATCGCAACGCTTTGCAACTTTGGCGGTTTTTTAGGGGACACTTTGAGGTTAAAAAATTACCGACGATATCCTTCGTTCATCCACTATATCCAAAGTTATACCAAATTTTCCAAATATCCTTAAATTCGCAATTTTTTTTCTTTTCGCAAGCTTTTTTTCAGCCAACATTTATCAATCACCCCCGATTGTGTCTTATAGAGAATGTTTTGCAGTTTCCAAAACCCTACCTCCATTTTCTGTACGATCATTAGTTCCCGAGTAATTGATTGTCAAAGTTGAAAAGGACTTTTTTGCTTTGATCGACGATAACTCCGCGGCAAATCAGCGTACGGAGCTCGTTAAGAGGTCAAATTATAGCTCATCATGGAGCTCGTTAAGAGGTCAAATTAAAGCTGATTCAATTGTCTAAGAGAGCTTTATGGTCGTATGACGAAAACAAATTTTTTCAGACAAAGTCCACAGACCATTTTAAAGACGAGCAAAAATTTGGAAAAAAATTTTTTTGTTGGTTTTCGGATGATTACGTGACAACCGCTCCCGCTAAATTTTTAAGTCCAAATCTGGAAACTAGGCACTTGAGGCTACTTTCCTTTTTTCTATTTTCTGTACGACCATTTTTCTCCGAGTTATCCCTTGTTGAAAATCACCCAAAAATTTGGAATTTTTTTAATATCCTTTAATTTTTGTTACCAGTGTATTTTAACAATTGTTCAACATGTCCACCCTGCACATTCTAATAATAAAATAGTATGTTTTGAAACTCTTCTCAGATTGCTGAATATGTCCTGGCTGATATTCTAACAAACATCTCTAATTAAATTAATTATTGGGGACCGCTTGTGCACTAACTACTTTGAACTTGTAATCTCACACAAAGGGTCTAGTCTAAGGGTGACAAATCGGGTGATCGAGCCAGTTGATTTTATTTATTCAGAAATCTAAATAGCGTCCTGATTGTTATTTAATAAGTAATTCCGTAATCGTATTTCTAATACAATGATAAAGACAAATTTGTGAACAAATAAAAGATAACCCCAAATTTTAGAAGACAAATGAAAACAAACCATGTTAGAATAAGATTTATTTAAAGTCATAACAATGAACGCCATTTCTATTGTTACACTTTCAGATGATTTTATTTGAAATATAGAGAGCGAATGTAAGGTGAAGGTACGTAGCAAAACGGCAGTGCTATTTTTAAAGTATTGCAATTTTTATCTTCAATCCTAATTTCTGAGGTCACCATCGAGTTGGCTTGTGTACACAAAGAACAAAGGAAAATAATGAAATGATACTTTATGCTCTCAATCTAGGGACAATAATTCAATATTTTAGATCCTTATATTGTGCCTAGCGTGGAGTATTGGAGTAACGTCACTTTAGTAAACTGACAATTTTGTCAATATTTCGGATATTTCAGAATGTGCCGCTTATAGCACTCGCCTGCTCTCATTTTAATTACGCTTTGACACCGTAAGTCGAACATTTCCATTTCCTTTATAAACGTGGAACGAGATCGGCAAAGGGTTGATGAAAATGAGCTTAATATTGAAAATGATTCGAGCAGAACTACTAGTTCAAAACATGACGTTTTTCTCTAAAGTTCTTTATGATATTTTAAGAAGTAAAAATAGTTTTACGACAATTTTTCAGAACAGATATAATTGACAGCTTTATAAACAAGACTTTTATTTTACATTGAATATAAAAATTCATAGTCCTCAGTAATACGCAGGCTTCTGGAAATATCTCGCATCAAATTGCTTCTTGCCTTATTTGCTTAAAAAAGGTAACTGAAGAGTAATGAGGTACTATCTACATCGGTCTGAATTTCATGAAGTAACATTAAACCAGTTCTTAGTAAAACTGAGGCTGACTAAAAATAGAGGGACTAAAAATGTTCCAGTGATTTTAATTCTAACCTGTCCTTGTATGATAAACTTTTCATCGGACATTAAAAAAGACCAAAAGCCAAAATCGGTACAGAGTAGAATCCCTAGATATGGAGCTACTTAAAGCCTAGTGACAAATTACTGTTAGGCTAAGCAATAAACCGTGGGTCAGGAATAAGGATAGGATAGCTGTTAGTCTGATTACACCCTTCATCATCCAGCCACCCGTTAAACTAAATTCAAATTAGCTTTCCCTAGGGACTAATATTCTTCTCGAGTCGATCGAAGGTCTAGTTTCGTTGAAATAGCGACAAAGATAATGATAAAAAAACGTTATCCTTAGCTTTTGTAGACACTTCCGGTTAATACTTTTAAATGGAATTATTTAGGATAAACAGAAAGAAACATGTATATGGGACATTCTCTGTCAACGGGAGACCCCCCTCTGCCTAAAATTGGTTCACATAATTTATGGCATATGTGGGATGCGCAAATCAAAGCTTATTATCCCTAATTTCAAATGCCGTCTGGCCTTTTCCAAAAAAACATAATGGTGGACGAATATGGCGGCCATAAGGCTACGATCTCACTCTGAGAAACCAGTTTTATCAAGTATACGCTTATCCAACTCACCTTAAAACGACGGGAAATGCACACCAATATGCAATTTTGGTCGCTGAACTAGAATTCGTCATTATTTACAACGCAAAATGTTGCGCGTCGTTCCTAACCTCAAAAACCGCTTCCGAAAATCAGTTTTTGCATCTTTTTGCTTATACATATCATCTTAAAATGGAAAGGTTATTTAGGATGCGTTGATTTCTTAAATTTTTATTTCTTGACCCATTAACGCCCAAACGACGTCAATTTTTAGTAAGAAGAATAAAATGTTGGTCTAAAATGATCTATACTTTATCTGTTCCACACATGGTATAGAATTTGTGCCAAGCAAAATGTATACTGGTAACTGGTAAAATGGTACTGGTAACATTCTTAGTGGTGATACTTTCTAATGGTACCACACTTCCAATATGGTACCACTTGAAGAAAATCAATTTTTAGTAGAAAACGTTCAAGCGTCTCATTTAGACTACCGCAGTCAAAGTAATTAGTTGTTTTCAACCATCAATCGAATTTTCATAGGAGCACTATGGTCATTAGAGATTAAGTGGTCATAGCAGACTTAAACTTAAATATAATTCATGATTTAAACAATATTTACTGTTTAAAAACTTCAACACTTTATCACCGAAAATACTTCACGTGCGTTTCTTAATCATCTCCTGATGATACAAAGATGGTTGGCGAAACGCGCGTCGAATACAAACAAATGTTTCGGTTTTTAAGTGGTGAAAAGTATTCAAGTGCTCAAGTTTCTACGCGGAAGGTTTCAATTCTGCTCCTGTTTAAAAACTCCCTTAGATATTTAGTATCACTGAACACAGAAATTAATGAGGATTTCGAATATGCAACAATAAGTGTTGTGTAGAGATGTAGGGTGTTTCATTCGAAAATTGTAGTTTGGTACCACTTTTGGTGAAATTTTATATGTTAACTTTTTGTCTTGTTGTGAATATTTGATGATGTAATTTTGCAAATTACATTTACAATATGGCGGCCAGAACGTAAAAAATTCTATGAAAACTTTAGCCAATTTTTCTTTCGGAATCTATTGAGTTTGGTAAAGGTTTTTAAGAAATAAAAATATCTTCGAATCGATCAAAGAATACCCTCAAATTTTTTCCGAAATTAAATAAAAATTGAGAATTACAATTTTTCGCCATTTTTGAAAAACCATATCATCTGAAAATTCTAAAAAAAAAAGATATTTTTGTTCTTGGATAATTTTTCCTAAACTCAATAGATTCCGAAAAAATAAATTGCTAAAATTTTCATATAATTTTTACGTTCTGGCAGCCAAATTGTAAAAAGGAGTGATTCAATGGTTATATAAAAATTATCGGTCTAACTTCAACTATCGTGATCACTCCTGATCATGATTAGAGCATGAATTTCTTCTGGTAACCTAGCAAAAAAAAATTCAGAAAAAAATTTATTCGAAAATTTTCACGTTTTTTATGTTTAAATCGGCCATATTTTTTTTCTTGATGTCTAATCGGGATTTTGAGCTGGGATTCTGAAAAATCATCAAATAATGCGTCGGAATAGTGGTAATGCATTTTTTTTTTAGTCCAATAACATACAAAATAAACCCGTTGAAAACTTATTAAAAATTGACGTCGTTTGTGCGTTAATGGGTCAAGAAATAAAAAGTTAAGAAATAAAAGCATCCTAAACAACCTTTCCATTTTAAGATGATATATATATATATATATATAAGCAAAAAAATGCAAAAAACTGATTGTCGGAAGCGTTTTTTTCGACGCGCAATATTTTGCGTCGTAAATAATGACGAATTCATCTTCAGCGACCAAAGTTACGTATTAAATTGCTTTTCCCATCGTTTTAAGATGACATGGATAAGCGCAAGACGCAAAAAACTGGTTTTCGGGAGCGTTTTTTGATAAAACTGTTTTCTCAGAATGAGATCGTAGCCTTATGGCCGCGATATTGGCATATTGGTCCACCATTACGTTTTTTTTTTCGAAAAAAGCCAGACGGCATTTGAAACTAGGGATAATAAGCTTTGATTTAAGCCCACATATTCCTTAAAATATGTGAACCGATTTTGGGCAGAGGGGGTAAAACTATCTTTGTTACCTAAGGATCTTATTGTAGGTTATAATTATTAACTATTATTATAAATTAATAACTAAGGATCTTATTGTATTTACCTATTAACAATAATTTTATTATCTCAATAAACACTGTTATTTTTATTATTACTTTATAATAATTTTTTGACAACTCCTGCTTTACCTAAGACATATCTCTTTAGAAAAAGAAAAACTGTTTGCTACTGGCAAAACATAAGTGCATATTTAAAATTAAACACGTAATAAAATAGAATATCTATATTTAACATTAAGTTAATGTTGACCAACAATTATTTTAGATGGTAGGTAGGTATATTGAAAACAGATATCTATTCAAATCAATAATTTATTACTTATTTGAAAAATAATGTCTTTAAATCGCTCTTCTGTAAAAGTGTTGAATAAATGAATAAAAAAGTGATAGAAACAAAAAAATCCATGTATTATTAATTATTAAAATCCGTGATCATATCAAGTTGCCTGGATCATATCTGTTTCTAAAAACAGCAACACAAATATTGTTTTTTTTTAGCCACAATCATTTTATAAAGTAGCTGTATTTTATTTTCATTGAACTGTGTAAAGTGACATCCACTAGTGAATTAAAGTAACAAAGTATAGAAATCAACAACACTTGCTTTGATTTGGATAAAATTTTGTATTACATTTGTTTTACATAGTTGTTTCATCCATTCAAGAAAATTAAACATCCTTTCATGAACAAAACACTTTCTAAAACACTTATTCAATAACTTATTGTATATAAATTATTTCATCGGTCCAATTCCACGGTCGATGTTTATCAAAACTTATCTCCACAGATGTAACATATCTATATAAATACCTAATAAGTTTAATGAAAAATAGCAAAAATATAAAGGAAAATAATACGACTTCTTATGGCAAATATTGGGATCGTGGGCACAAGGTGACGTCATGCGCAAAGCGGTACGTATTTCAACCGCCTAGTTATCATACCTTCTATTTGTTTGCATACCGTGCTAAGTAATTGTATTTGTGAATATTATAATCCGCGACTGTGCAAAACTAAGCAACAACACATATTTTTCTGAGAAATTTTCATGTATTAGGTGTCTTTTTACTTTTACTTTATATGCCTGCCTTATCAGATTGTACTACCCCTAAGTGCGGCCCTGAAATTTACGGTTTACCGTGTGCCCTACTCCATACATAGTTATGACGACAGAAAACTTTTCACTCAACTGTTTAGATCAGTAACAATTCTCTTACTATACGAATCTGCTGCGTTGTTAAACTCGTTATTTTACTACACCACAGCCTCCTGTCAAATCGAATATGTACGCAAACAATTGAACCAAGTATCCTACAACATCTTGAGCTAGCACGGCAATTGCACCGATTGATCGTCATGGAACTGATCGAGTGTGGGGAATTCGTCCTTAAGACCGCCGCTGGAATGCAAATAACTAATTTGCATCCGAAATTAACCGTATAACGGGGTAGTCGAGTTTCCGCCACCGTTCGAATTGGACGATATTTAATATCCTCGCTGCCGAAATCTCGCATATTCCGGATTTAATAACATTCAGACGTAGGTATAAGTCAACTTAGTGGAAATGCCAGATGGCACTCGGCTTATGTGTAAATAGAACAGTCTCAAAAAGCATTTTAAGCTTTATTTAATTTACTACATCAAGTCAATATAGGAGAAATTGTTTTGGATGTTCTTGTTGCTGTAACAATACGACGGAATACGAGGTGTGGCTATTAAATAACCGAATTAATGCTGTTACCAGCGCGCTGCGAGCGTGTCGCGATGAGTTTGAACAGAACTGTGTCTGGTGATATTTTCCCCACCCTGAGCTCGCTGGACAGGCAAGTGGGTCGCTCAGTTTGACTGTAGCAGTCGTTTGAATTAGTCTACGCACCAGTGACGCGTCGAAAAAATGTCAAGTGTTCAGATGGAGCAACGGGTTAATCTCAAGTTTCTTGTTAAACTGGGGAAAGCTTACGCAATGTTAAAAGAAGTGTACGGGAATGAATGTGTATCCCTCACACAAGTTTTTGAATGGTATTAATGGTTTAAAGAGTTACGGGAAACGACCGAAGACGATCAGCGCCACGGACTGCCCTCAACGTCAAAAACAGAAGAATACATTGAAAAAATTGGTAAATTAAACCGCGAAGATCGTCGTCTAAGCATCCGAGGGATTGCTGAAATCACAGAAATCGACAAAGAATGTGTTCGCTAGAGCAAAAGTAATCAAGAATGAACATTTGCACGGACATTCTAAACAACATTGGCACTGATCCAGGCTTGTTAGACACGGTGATTACTTGTGATGAAGTGTGGAAGCGGTTAAAGTAATAGCGACGGAGGTTCTGAACCAGCTGGCAGAAGCGGACTTCCAGCACTGCTTTCAACAATGGAAAAGTCTTATGGAGCGGTGTAGAGAGAGCGAAGGGAAGTACCTTGAATGCGAAAAAAGTTGCTACTGTAATTGGTAACGGATAAAAAGTGTTATCAGAGCAGTTCGGTTATTTAATAGCCGCACCTCGTAGTTAAAGTGAAAATTATCTAAGAATTATGGCAAGTAGCGAAGTTTTCTGTGTTTAAATACGGATCACCCTATATACTCATACTCGATAAATTAAAGCACTTACCATGAAATGTTTGTGTCTACACCTGTAACAAAAAATATGCAAATTATTTTTTTACCTCTTACAACCAAAGTAAACGAGAAATAATTGATGCTTTAAATACGGCATTTCTAATCTAAAATTCAGATTAATATTCAGAGCAACCGGAAAAAAAATATATGCTGAGCAACGAGAGGCCATAGCAAACGCTTCCATAAATATTATTTGGACAAAATATAGTGAATTTAAAAAAAAAACTGTATAATTATACATTACTTATACCACAATTTATACTAAGACTGAATTTGTATCAGTGGAAATATTTCTATTAACCCTTAGAGTACCGGAAAAGCCACTTTTGTGGCTTTATGCAAATGTCGACAGTCACTGTAACGTATCAGTTATAAATATGCACTAAATTTCGGTGAAAAAATATCTTCAATTTTGGTCAAAAATGCCCGTACTCTAAGGGTTGAAGAGATAGAAAACTATGTACCTACCAAATTCTACCTAACTTGTATAGATTCGGAAAACAAAGCTGATATTAGACATTAAATTAAACATGTTTCGTTCTATACGGTTTTTCAAAAATATCTTTTCTAATACAGGATATTATTGGATAATAACAGAGAATTGTCATCTCGTCAAGTATTATAGTTGTATATATAGATATGCATATACCTTGGGAAACTGTCATAAAATTTTTTATTCCCTATATGAATAAGTTTTTCTTTTAAAGTCTTTTAAGTCTTTGGGTTTTATTATTTATAGGTATCATCTTAATTAATAAATCATTCCAAAAATATATTTAGAAAATGACCTAAATTGTTAATATTTCGAAAAATGTCACTAAGAAATTATGTTCCTCATGACATTTTACGCCTATATGCCGATTTGGAGCGAAACATTTTGATATCCAAAAATTTTTATATTTTCGAAATTTTTTAAAAATTTTTTGGAAAATCACAAATTTGACAGTTGCCAGATGTAAGCTGTCAACTTTGAATTGGTGCATTTTAAGTTATTTTGGAAGCAGAAGTGATTGTCACCAAAAGTTTTTATCAAACCCAAATATTAAAAAAAAAATTAAATATGGTTCCAACTTTATGACGGACACTGTGTATATTTAATATCAGACTTCTCTAAAATATTACACCCAAGTTGATTTATAAATTTACAAATGAACGTAGCCATTACAGTCACACAGTACCTTCACAAAATTAGTAACAACAAAACGAATTTGTGGCAAAGACGCAGCTTCCATTCAATATCCAAATGTAAACCTGAGTCTTCTAATTAATTACTTAATTAATTAATTACATCCGACGCAAAGCAAAAGGACGTCCTACAAGACGCGAAATAAATTATTTTGTTGCAAAGGAAATTATGGAGGGTATTCATTCTCCTGAGGGGTTCCCTTTACAACCCTCAAATCTTGTAAGTGAATTTCCCTAAGAGATTCATGAGCACAGTGCCTGATAAGTTGTGCCAAACTTTTCCATTGAAAATGTATTTAGAATCGCTGGCGTATGTTATGAATGCGTAAAAATACACCGGAACTTCGGGAAGTTTCGAACTCCACGAAAATGCTTTTCTTATGAAGTGAAAATTTTGTTAAAAAAAAAAATATTGACATACGAGGTGTGTAAATTAAGTAAGGAGACTAACAATGTAGCGCCCGATCTAGAAACAATGTGGAGACGGGACTTGGAAGGGCGGTAGGGTAACATGTAATGCACTTTCAGTAAAAGTTTGAACTTGTTAGAGTAATTTGTTTGTTATTTGTGACAGATTTCGTGAAACATTTTTTTTTTCTAGTGCGTTTTAAGAATGAGGGACATTAATTTTAAACAACGGTATGCTTCAGGTTTTGCTTCAGACTTGGACACAGCGCAACGGATACTTTTGCAAAACTTCAACACGCCTACGGAGACAGTGTTTTTTCAAGAGCCCAGGTTTTTCGGTGGTTTAAGGCATTCTCAGAAGGAAGAGAGTCGATTAAAGATGAAAACCACGCAGCGGAAGGCCTTCATCTCCAAAAACCGATGAAAATGTCGATAGAATACGGGATCTTGTGCGTTGAGATCGTCGGTTGACGACAAGAATGGTAGGGGAAAAGTTAAATTTGAATCACACCACTGTTCATCAGATTTTGAATAACAAATTGGAAATGGAACAAATCTGCGCAAAAAAAAACCTGCTGGTTCCAAAAAAACCTTTAGCAGGAACAAAATGACATCAGGAAAGAAGGGTGTCTTGACTTTTTGGAATCGATTGAAAATGATCCCCATTTTATGGAACGTGCCATTACTGGTGATGATACATGGGTGTTTGAGTACGACCCGGAACATTTCAAGCTCTCCAAGACCCAAAAAAAAAAAAACAAGAATTAGCAAATCGAATACCAAATGCATGCTGATTTACTTTTTTGATAGCTAGAGAATTATCCACAAAGAGTTTGTGCCAAGTAGTAAATCAACACTTTTATGGTACAGAGAGATTCTTGAAAAACCTTAAAAAAAGGGTCATGCGTTGAGACCAAACATAAAGAACATCTGGATATTACATCACGACAATGCGCCTTGTCACACAGCCATTTCAGTAAACGAGTTTTTAGCCAGTAAAAATATTCCTGTGACACCTGAGCCTCCTTATTCGCCTGACTTGAGTCCTGGCGACTGTTTTCTCTTCCCGAGATTGCAAATCGCCTCAAGGGACGTCATTTTGGGACGTAAAAGACCATAGAAAAGATTCAAAGGGCTGTAACCGACCAGCTAAAGGCTATTCCAGTATATGAGTTCCAGCATTGCTATGAGGAATGGAAGAACCGTCTCCAGCGCTATATGGCTTCCCAAGGAAGTTATTTTGAAGGAGACAATACTGAATAGTAATTCTATTCGAATAAAAAATTTAAAAAAACCAGTTGCATTACTTAATTTGCACATCTTGTATATTTTCCTCTATTTCAACAGAGGGCTGTAAAAATATTGCACAGATTCAATAAGACCAAAACCAGTAAGTTTTAGAAAAAAAAACGAACAGGTAAAATTTTAAATGGCATCCTCAAATTGTCAGATGGCAAACCACTATTTTTGGTGTTGGTTACATTAAAAATGGTATGCCTTATGACAACTGCATAAAACATTGACCAACCTGCATTAGAATAAATGAAAAACATGTTCTCTGTAACGAAAGAAATTATTTCGGTCATAAAACTGTGAACAGACAATGCCAAGTTTATTACTTCTGAAACAAAAAGGGATTTGATTACATTGAAAAACACGGCTCTTTAAAAAAAGAAATAACAGGTCACGTGGATTGACTACTAGCCTTTATGTATGTATGTACGTGTGCAATAAATAATAATATACTGTTTGTTTCTAGTAAAACAACACTCTCCAGTATTTTCAAAGTACACAAAATGAAGGTATACATTTTTAAATTACAATGAAATAGCCTGCCTTTGTATAAAAGTATACTCGAAATATTGTTTTAGCATTCGCATGGAGAGGAAATATATTTTTCATGACATACTTTGTGTTATAAATAAGGATGGCAGAAACGGAACACGTTACATGGGTGTCCGCGTCATAATACACGAAAATAATTAGTATCCTTCTGTACGTTTGCCATATTTAATTATGAAATTATATCCACTACTCAACGTATTGCGTATAACGGAGGTTGTACAGGGTGATCGATTTATCATGGGAAGTGAGCTTTTCTCGGAAACGGCTGAGAGAAAATAATTTTAACACCTTCATTCAAAATTAACGAAAAAATATTTTTTGCTTTACGATTAAAAAGGTATATTAATTGTGTGTTCTTTTTTATTCAACATTTTTGATGACGCCAGGGTTAATAAAATGAACTGTATCTTTGTACCTGAAATAAACTATGATAAAAAATAACTAAGCGACTTACCAATCCGTATTGCAATGATGATATTTGTTGAATCGTGTAGTACGGTACGGGATGGTAAATGGATAAAGCGGGAACGAAGGAATTACGGGATTGAACTAATTCACTATCACTATTTATTCAAAGTCTAATGAATTATCAGAATTGACTATAATATAAAAAAAGAATAATACAACTGCACTTTACTAATTCACCAATATAAAAATGTTTGAGATTTAACCAACTACAATGCATGAAAACTCTATCCATCTATCAATTCGAATGTCTAGTCCAAGCGACAAAAAAAAGCACGTACAAAAAATCAAAACAAAAAACTTTCTATTTTAATCAGACATATATCCCAGTGGCGTAACCAATTTTTTTTTGTATATTGAATTTTTAAAAAGTTATGGTCGATTTATTATTTAGTGCTCTTTTTCTCGTAAGCTGCTAGCTAAATGAATATAATTTCTGTATAAGAATGTGTCAGTTTACTTGCTTATACTAAAAATTAAGCCGGAATTAAAAAATATAGCTTAAATGTTGGTAAGCATTGCGACGCAGAACATTTTTTTAGCAAAATACCTACCTGTTTTTTTATACTTTCTTTATTTCAAAAGTTATGACCTGATGAATTTCTTTATAGTTAATATTGCACCATTTGGAATTGAATTTTCCGATGATATTGCTCATTCAACATATATGTACATAATACATAAGTAAATATGTTTTTATGTACAACAAAAAAATATATGTAGTTAACCTAGGTTTTGATAGCTGAAATATTGTGTAATTTATAATAAACAAATATCTTTGAATACCTCAACAATAAATAATATAAATGCAAATGCTACTTAACTATTTACAAATGAGTAAATAAAATAACAACAACAACCAGACAAATTAAAAATGAATTATTTAATGAAAGTTCAATATGCACCATTGTTATTTAAGCACAATTCGTAACATTTTCTTAGTTCATTAGAAGTTACATTTATGAAAATATATCCACCTAATTCAGGATAATTATTGTTTTGTGCACAGCCCATTTGTCTGTATTCGAATTCAAAAAATAATAACAATTACTTTAATAAATAGTTATGTACTCAGTTCTTATTTGAATTAGATGTCCTCAATGGTGTGATATTTAGATGTGGACTATTTAGTAGATTGATAATATTTTTAAGTAGACCAAATAAGATTTTGGGGAAGGACATCATTTTTGAAATAATGAAAATAAAAAAAGAGTTCAAAAAAAAACAAAAACTTTTACAAATTATAAAGAAGGTTTATTGTTAAAAAAAATCAAAGCGTCTCAATGCTCAACATCGTTTTCTATTAACATCGTTAGCAAGCTTTATTTTTTATTTGTGTCTTAAAAGGCAGAAGCTTCTGGCTTTATTTTTCTAAGCTTTAGTTTAAGCGACGAAGCTTAGTTTAGTTTAGTTTATTTGCCTTTAGGAAAGTAAATTGATATACTCTTTACAGAAATTATATTCATTTAACTAGCAGTATATACATATGAAAAAAAAAACAGATAGTGCGCTCAACAATAAATGACTCAGCCATAACTTTTTAAATATTCAAAATATAAACATATGATAAGTAGAAAAAGAACTCATAATTAATATAACTTTGCAATGGTAAAGTAAAAAAAGGTGTATTGCTGAAAATAATTTTTTTGAGACGTCGCGACGCTTAGTGTCGTTAAGACATATTTTTTATTTTTGTCTTAATTTTAAGTGAATATAAATAAAAGTAATCTACCGTTCACAAAAATTAATTTCTTTCAGCCGTTTCCTATGATAAATTAAGCACCCTGTACAACAGCTCCAGCAGTCACAGGACTCCTGCAATCAAATCAAGTTGATTGAGTCCCATCACATGGTACACGAGTTGCCTATACGCTGCGTTGCCGATACCAACATTGATTATAAACAAATATAAATATAAAAAAATAAAAATTTAAATTCCTTTTAATATGTGTAGTTAAGTAATAGTTTCTAAATAACACCAAACTAAACACATAGTGTGATTGCTATAATTGAAAACACGTAATTATCAAGTAATTTACAATTTTAATACACAAAAAGTAGCACAACCCGTGGTTCTAAGTTATTATTTCATACAATCTAAATTCGAATTTTCAAACAGCAATTTCAGTTTGTAGAATATTTAAACAGCAATTTTAATTTTTAAAGTGTCGCTATTTGAATTTCAATAATAAAGTAGTGTTCGATAAATTCGTTAATATTAAACTGTAACATGTATTAACATGCTTAATAAATAACAATTATTGTTTTATATAGAACAGATTTGAATACAATTTATGTACCTTTTTTTGGTGACTATTTTAACATGCATAGTGTTCGTGGAGTGAGGTGCTATGTTTTTATGGCATATTTAGTTTCTTTGCAAAAATTTAAATTCATTTTAATAAATGAAAGAGTTTGAAGATATTTCAGTTTAAGGAAAAAAATAAATACAATTTACATCCATAGAAAAAATTAGAACCTTCGCAGTTGTAAAATTTTACGGATTTTTTTACCATGTTAGTAAGAAAGTTTAAGCTTACTCTCAATAATTCTAGATACACAGAAAAATCTACAGCTACAAGGTGCTCAAAATGGAGAGTCATAGAGGTGGGTCAAAAAAAAATGTGTAACCCTGAATTTTGAGTGCACTATACACGTTGTCCTATATCTAGTATATTTAACAGTGTATTCAATCTCTTTAATTACATTGTAAATAAATTAACCATAGAATTTTACCACAGAGAAGGTTAATATTTTTTTTCTACGATTACCATTTTCAATTTTTTTTTCTCGAAATTGAAATATCTCGAAAACTGTTCATTTTTGAGGTAGTGGTTATTAACCCTTTAACGCCCAAGTGCCCTGTCAAGAGACATGAACTTAGAGGCTCATATTACTGATAGAAAAAATAAAGAAAAAACAACTAAAACCATGTATTCCTATGTTTTCGAGGTCGCTCTGTCGAATGGAATCGTTAAAATTCCATTCTGACATCGGGATCGTGATTAGTGACCCCAAAAACCCCTAAAGGACTAGTAATTTTTCAAAATTCTTCTTTTGCGTCAATCATTCCGCAACTGGTAACAAACGAGAAATATCACCCTTTGAATTTTGCCATACTAATTATTTTAACCTCAAAAATGAGAAAATTAGATTTTTCTCATTGCGGTTCTTTCAAGTCCAAGTCTCGAGTGCACGTTTGTATTTGTTTTTGAGTAATATAAAGGACAATAACATAGCTGAAATTGCGATTTAAAAAAAATAATCTTGAAAAAATCGCGTTTTTAATAGTTGTTGTTAAAAATTGAAGGTTACATAGGAATATATGGTTTTAGTTATTTTTTCTATCAGTAATATAAGCCTCTAAGTTCATGTCTCTTGACAGTGCACTTGGGCGTTAAAGGGTTAAAATGACTTTAATATAATGAGTATATATCAATATATGGTATAAAAATAGAGAACGCCACTTAAAATAACGAAGTTAATATTCACTTTCAGTAATTCCATTTCATTTATAATTCTCCCAAAATGTTTAGTAGGCCGTGAAGCGCCCTGTATTTGTTGCTATATATAGGTGATATGCACGTGCTAAATAAAAAAGGTTGTTGGGTTATACCCATATACTTAATTTATTATTGTGAAAAGTGTTTTAGAAACCCATATAACCAAAATATTTTTAGTAAGTATACTGGCAAACTTTTGGAGTAATTTATAGCCGTATAGCTTTTGGCAAAACATAGATTAATAAATAACACAGTGAACTTCCAAAGCATATTCATAATAGGATAATTTATAACCGTCTTTCGATAAAAAAGTTTAGCATGAAAAAAGGCTCTTTTAAGAATTTATTATTCAAAAGTTTTTACAAGGGCATGAAGGAAACAAGCGCACCCCGTGCACCCCTCCACACTCAACTAGAATCCTAATTGATTACCTACTTAGAACCTAGGAGGAAACTCGTTGTAACTACACTTTTATAACTTTTTTATTGAACTATGAAATTTTGCGAATAAAACGAACTAACAATTTTTTCGGAACTCCTAAACTAAAACTAAAACTGCTGCTCAGGGCGATTAATAATCACATTTTTATCATGTTTTATTAATAAAACAAAAAAATATATTATTAATTGGCCACCTTGAGAGTTGAAGTCTTCTTTTTTTATGAAAAAGTCTGTAATTTAATCTTTCTTTTAACTATGTTCATTTTATTTCAGTTTCAAGTATACTGGGTGTCAATGACAATTTCAATACACAAAGAAAATCTAAAAATATGGGACGGATGCATTAGGGAATACGCTGTTTGTTTTTCCAGTTACAAAAACATTTCTTCTATTTCTTACGCATTTTTGCGATTTTTGAGGCTAGGGGAAACTGTGACGCCATTGAAGGAAATGAATATCGGTATCGGTTTCAGTATGTCAAAATACACGGGCACATAAGTTTAAGAATATACAGTGAGGTCCATAAGTAACGGATAAATTCATCTACGTAATTTACAATTTATGAGTAAAATCCTGAAACATGTCAATGTTTAATTCTAGAATGACATTTTTTGAGCATAATTTTATACCACCCCCTCCAACCCCCCTTGGAGTAACAGCTACCCCTTTAACATTTTTAAATGGAACGAGGGTGCGTGTGATAGCTCATTGAAAGGGTTTTTAATTCTCCATCCAGCAACATAAGATTTTTTTAATTTCTATAATTTTTTTAATGAAAAATATTACATTTTTAATGTTACTAAGTAAAGAAACGAACATGAAACAGAACATAAGAACAGTTTAAATCAAATGTTCAAACTGGGCGCCCGTTGCTTCTTGACAATAATGGAGGCGTTGCTGAAATTCTTATAAAACATTTTGTATTGTTTCCGGGGTGATTTGATTAATTTCTTGCCTTATTCTGTCTTTTAAATCTTCTACTTTATTTGGTCTGTTGAAGTAGACTTTCGATTTTAAGTATCCCCATAAAAAATAGTCAAGCGGAGTCAAATCGGGAGAACGAGCAGGCCACTCAATTTCATCGCGTCTACCGATCCATCTATTGGGAAAAACTTGATTCAGATAGGCTCTTACTTCCAATCAAAAATGTGGTTTAGCTCCGTCCTGCTGAAACCAAATATTTATATCCATTTTATTGCGGTTGTCATCATCTGGGAAAAGCATTCTTAACTCTGGAACTAAGAAATTTTGCAAGAAATCCAAGTAACGCGCGCCAGTTAATGTGCCATCAAAGAAATATGGTCCGATAATTTGAGAATGTATAATTCCAACCCAAACATTCACGTTCTCAGGATATTGAGTATTGGTCTCCACCATCCAA
>JAPWTK010001362.1:0-54676 GCA_029963805.1 Aromia moschata
TTAATACAAATTTCCGAATTGTCGCTCTAAAAAAACTGCAAAGTAGGCATTGACAAGAAAATGGGGGGTCAAATAAATAAAGCACCATCTACATATTTACTCAACAAAATGTACATAATGATTTGCGTCTATTTTTTGTTTAGTATTGAGAGTCTGCCCTTTGATATTAATTTAATGTCATTCGGGAATTATTCAATGGTACTAACACAATACTAAACTTTGGTTAAGTTGTAATCAATGCAGATTTAACCATGTGCGCTTTAATAAACGTCAGCAGCTGCAACTGTTCATCGGTCAGGGCACAAGATTACATGTGGGCGACGATGCTTTAAAGCCACACATCAACAAGTGATAATCTACGATTTTCCCTAACATACGATAGGATCGCATAGTTTGAATACGTTTCCTAACAAAGTGACGGCAAATTTTCGTTATTGTCTCGTAGAAACTAACAGGATGTGTTTTGATAAAGCTTGACATTTACAGTATACGTGGGATGGGGATGATTTAAATCTGATATAGAGTATCTGGTAATACACTAAGGAAAATAAAAGCTCAGTTGAAGGATAAATAAAAAAAAGTTTCAGGGTTTTATGTGAATTGTCAGGATTTTCTGAGGAAGAAAATGATATGAACATACATACATACATATACTCACAAAAGTATTCGGCCACTCTTCTATTTCTAAGAACGAATGTACAAAACATAAATTCACAATTAAGTGAGACTGCATAATATGCGTAAACACGTTCGTCCATTACTCCTTGACTAAAGAATAATTACAACGTAGACGCAGAATAAAACATTCGCTGGGTTTATTCGACCAACGCGTTTGACATATGAAAACTGTAGTAGGCAATGCAAGTAGAGATAGCAGGGTTCTTGGCCATAGTATTAGTGTGTGAAAGGTTACACATTAACTGGTATAAACTGCCTGCCTCTATTAGACAGTGCACCCTTGTCACGCAAATAAAATGCCAAAAGTACGCGAAATCACCGTCCCAGAGGGACAGCATCTTATCTCCTTAGCAAAAAGATATTGCACGGCGTAAAATTAGCAGAGACACAGGCATACCACGAAGTACTGTATAGAGTATAATAAAAATATGAAATCGGTAAAACGGTAGTAAATACAGCACGATCGCGGCGACCCAAAATATTAACTCAAAGAGATGAAAAGCAAATTCTCTAACAAATAAAGGAAAATCCAAGTACTAGTGCCAGAGAACAACACAGAACAATACCGTCGAACCTTAAAAAAGGCCGAGTTGCCCGAAGGAAACCCTGGATTAGTAAGGTCAACAGACAAAAAAGACTCACGTTTGATAACCAGTATGTGAATGAGTGTGAGGCTGTATGGCGGCTGCAGGAGTGGGTAACCTTCATTTATTGAAGGAATATTGAACCAATATTGTTATATAAATATATTGAAGCATCATTTACAGGCCAGCGCCGAAAAATTGGGATTGGGCGATCATTACATCTCTCAACAAGATAACACTGGGGAACAGCTGTTTTGGTGCCGAGGGTTTTTGAACTGATTCTATATCAGTTTGATGTCCTGAATTCAAATATCGTATTCATTTTTCCCTATCAGCTCCAGTTTTTAAGATATACAATTTTAGAGAAATATGAGTTCTATGATTTTAACTCAAATCTCAAGTGTAATAAACAAAAGTAGATTCGAATTTTTTATTTTATTTATACCAAATACAATCTTAAAGTCAAACTTACAAACAAAAAAAAACATTAAAGAAATCAAATATAGTCACTCGACACTTCTAAAACTTCTTTTCCGCGACATTCTTGAATGTTTTTCAAACAGTCCCTCTTTAAACTCCAGCAGTAATCTGCCATCATGTGGATGTCCCATCTTCCTTGGTAACGGTCCTCCATAATTTTAATATCTTGGTGAAATCTTTCACCTTGTTCCTCACTCATGTCTCCTAAATTTTCTGGAAACCGGTCCAAGTGGCTGTCTAGATAGTGTACTTTTATACTCATATTGCACCCTAATGATTTAAAGCTGTTCAGCATCTTGTTAACAATTTCAACATAGTTTTCAGCTTTATGTTTGCCTAGAAAATTTTCTACAACTGCAACAAATGATGTCCAAGCTTCTCGTTCAACTTCATTCATTGAATTTATGAAGGCAGGATCTTTAATTAATTGTCTTATTTGTGGGCCGTCAAATATCCCTGCTTTGAGTTTTTCTGTGCTCAACTGAGGCATTTTTACCCCTATATATTCGAAACAAGGCCCATCCTTATCAAGAGCTTTTACAAATTGCTTCATTGAAGCCCAACTTTATGTGTAACGGAGGAAGAATGATTTTTTCTCTTTCAACCAAAGCGTCGTTAATGACATTCTTTTCCCCAACGTCCATGTTTTTCTCTCAGAGGCCAATCTTTTCTAACCCAGTGGTGTGTTTTGTCCCTACTATCCCAAAGGCACAAGAAACACGGATATTTTGTGTAACCACTTTGCTGCCCAAGAAGAAAGTTCACCATTTTTAAGTCTACACATATCAACCATTGATGTTCGTGATACTTTATCTTCTGCAAGACTAAAGCTATTGTGTTATATTCTTCTTTCAGTTTCGTTGAGTGAGCTAACGGTATTGAACCATATTTATTCCCATTATGTAGAAGGACACATTTTAAACTTCGCTTTGAACTGTCAATAAATAGGCGCCAATCATCTGGAATATATTCAGAAAGTCCCATTTCTTTCATGAGTCCCCTAATTTCGTGACAAAATACAAGATTGTCTTCTTGAGAAAAGAATGGTAGCAGATCTTTTTCTCTTGTACGGTAAAAGGTAATTTTGGTTCCTTGTTCCAGTAAATTTTGTCGTTTAACCTAGAAGCCAGTACTTCAGCAGCTTTTTTCGATAAATTGAGATCCCTGGTGAGATCATTTAATTCGTTTTGATTGAAGCGTTGAGGAACTGAAGACGTCCCCTCATAGTCACTGTTAGTTTCATTAGCATCGGAAGAGCGATCAGAGGGACAATGTTCGTTATCAGAGATATCTGGTAGCTCATGAAATGTTGGAATCGGTATTTCATCTGAGTGCGGGATAGGGCGTATTGCCGAGTCTAAATTGGGATAGGTCCATTTATGGCGGTTATTTCGATTGATTCCATTAATATTTGCTAAACAGAAATAGCAATCATCGAAGTGGTTTTTGGTTCTCTCCAAACCATTGGTACGCCGAATTTCAAACATTTTCTTTTGCCGGTAGTCCACTGCCGTAATTGCTCTGTGCAAGTTTTACATACAAGATGCGGGGCCCACGTTTTGTCCTGATCACCAAGCTTAACTCCAAAGTATGCCAAATATGCTTGCTTCACAAAGTCAGTAATAGCTCGTCTGTTTGTTGGAACATGTATTCTCCGCATATATAACAAAACACATCAGGTTGATTGACACAACTTCTTCTTGAACTGGACGCTGAACTCATTTTAATTCTGTTCAATAACACAACACTCTTTTCTTAACAGAAAATAACACGCCGAATTCGATCTACTCTCTTTAGCAAGAAGGCACAAACTGACGAGACTTACCTGAGTTAGGGGTATAAAAGGGTCAGTTCAGGTACCTGGGAGGCAATGTTTCCACTATTTATAGATTTACCTGGAATTTACTCATTTACAGACTGACAATAAAACAATTGCACCTACATTAATGATTATAAAATAATTTTAGAACTCTCAGAAACCAATAAACTGCATAGAAACCAGATATGTAGATAAATTTATGTATCTAAAGTAGAGCTGATAGAGAAAAACGGATTGCACCTATAGATTTAGCTTCCCAAATATAGTTAAAATCAGGTCTAAAATCCCAGGCACCAAAAAAAAATTTTTTTTTGTTCCCCTGTGTAATGACCCCAAGCATGTGCCCGTAAAACGCGGGAATGGCTGCTATACCATGTACCGATAATTGAAAACACCGCCGCAGTCGCCCAGTACTTACCCTATCGAGCACTTATGGTCACATCTAAAACGATCTCTGCAAAATAAACGAATTACTAATAAAGAAGAGTTAAAAAATCATCTCTCAACAGAATGGAGTAATGTGACCCCGGAAGTGACCCGTAAACTAGTGCATTCAATACCAAATAGGCTGAAAGCTATTCTGATATTATATGTGCAGTTTTAAATTGTTTGTACATTTCCTATTTTGTTATTCTTTTGGTGGCCGAATACTTTTGCGTCATATAAATTGGACATTATCGTGTTTTGTCGGCAGTTTTTAAATTGTGTCTGTTTTGACTACTTCTTTTATGTGGTATAATAAAGCATAATGTTCATATATAATTGTGTTAATTTCTCTTGTTTGTCAGTGATAACTATTTCTTGTATGTCAATTTATAAATACTTTTGTGAGTATCTGTATATTTTCTTTTGATTCATTACTCGTTAGGTCTTAGTTATAGCACTGTTATTAATTGTGTGTCACCACTGCGGCCGTCTCGACGCGATTTTCTGGAACAGTGGAGTTAAACCAGCCTTTCTTCGATATTACGCGTCGCGGTCTTCGTAAAATAGTCGAATATAAATTGTATAAAAATAAATTAGCATTAGTAATTAGTTTAGTGTATAATAAATAGTGCAGTTTTTTTTGCGAAATTTTTCACACCTAACGAACCCGTAGTGAACAAAACGTTACAATACTTACCTCAACCAAAATAAACTAAATGAGTCATTACAAATCACATGCTTCATACAAATCACAAGATCGACGAAGGTATTTGAAATCACGTGCTCATGACGCCCGGACAGGATGCCCTTCCATAGTAGTTGAGATAGTCAGTGCTGGCGTAAGATTTCCCTTTTATTTTGTCACATTAGTTCAAATTAAATTATATTAACTCGGTTTATGAATACCTGAATGAACATAAATAAAATCTTCCACTGAAACAAACTTTACTTATTTTCATACTCAACTGATTGTATAACATAAATATAATACAGAAAATTAACTAGTACCCTTTCGCACTTTTGCCATATTTTGTTGTGAAATTATTGTTGTACAAGAGCTGCAGCTGTCACAGGAATACTGCATTCAAATCAAAATGAGGCAACTCTCATCACATGTTACACGAATTGCCAATGTGTTGCATCGCCGTGTGCCAGCTTTAATTATTAAGGATGCACCGACTCCACTTTTAAAAGAAAACCGGGTACCCGTTTTTCCCAGTATTAGGCCGTTTTTGAATACCCAGTATCAGGCCGGGTACCAGATATCTGCGATTACTGAATAGTCTGAATACTCGCAGTAATAGGCCGTGGCAACACAGAGAATAATTGTCTCTGTTGAGGCTACCCCCATCACATGCTATTATACTCCAAGAAGCCAAGCTAGAGGAACTCCTTACAACTAGTCTTCCGAGATTAGTTTTCAAGCGAAAAATACTTATTGCATTCAGACACTCAATTTTCAGTGAACGAATATTTTTTCAAATCAGGATATTCCGCTTCGATAATTATTTTCAAAGTTATTCGCTTTGTAAAATACCAAATATATTCTACATATACAGGTACTCATACACATATTTCAGAAATCAAAGATTTTGAGTTAAGTTTTTAGTAGTTAAAGCATATTATTAATAAATACTTTTTACTAACTTTTTGTTACTAAGTAATTTTTTGTTTTTCACTTTGTTACTATCAGGCCGGATATTTGTCAATACCTGGTCGAACTGGGTACTCGACTAACCCATCGGATAGGACCGGGTACCGGGTACAACCTAGGTCCTGAGGACCTGAACCTATATTAGGGGTCCCCTATTCAATGGGGGTTTCAACCATGAAAGAGCTCCTAAATAAGGAGTTCGAAAAGTCATGGCAAGAAGCCCCGGGTATGAGGCAGGCGAAGACCCATATTATTGGGCCTTCGCTCAAATTAACTCAAAGTCTCCTAGGTATGAACCGAAGAGATATTAGAACGGTGACAGGACTCCTTACAGGCCACTGTCACCTTAAAAGGCACCTCCACATGATAAGGGTCATAGATGATCCTGAATGTGGATGGTGCATGAGAGTTTCACATCTCACTGGACTGGAGGATGAGGAGACTGCATCTCACATCCTCACAGAATGCCATGCAATTGCAAGGCAAAGAGAATGGCACTTTGGGAGCTGTGTTCTGAACCCAGAGGATGTTAAGAGTATTCACCCCAGGAAAATATGCGCCTTTGCTAGAGAGGTCGGCATACCTGGGTGAATACTCATGGAATGTGGGTGCACAATGGGCCCGTCAGGCGGCCTAAGTGCATGGGTTTTTCCCGCCCACTTTTCTTATTCAACAACCTAGGTCCCGGAGCATTCCTAATTATTAAACAGTAAAACAGATTCACTTGGTGATGCGAAAATCATTCAATCGGTTTTTTCATTTTCTCGAAAACGGTCCATTTTTCGCATTCCGAACAAGTATACCCTTTCTGTAGAGATTTAAATTGCGCATCACATTATCTAGCCCTAATAATTATAATTAAGATTTCTCTATTGAAAACAAGTAATTAAAAAAATGTAATATATGATATAGTTGCCATTAACGTCCTGTATAGGGTATCTTGGCTTCATTGTATTGTTTGGGACTATTTTTTGTACAGCTGTACCAAAATTGAGCCACGCCAAGTAGGTGGTTTTTTGAAAATATTTAAAAAAATCTTGTTCTCACCGCCTCCTTTTGGAGGGCTGCAGCACTGTTAAGAACCTTAGAGCGAAATAAAAAAATACGTGTCGGTTTATTTTTGATGTGGCATCTGCAATTAGCTTTTGGTCCCATATTTTTGATTCATCCTGTATATTCCTATTTTTAACTGATTTGAATTACAATTATTTATATATACAGTTAACAGGTTGGGACATAATTTATGGCATGACAAGGTAGTGAGCCCTGTGACGTCATCCGTCAAAATACACCGCTAGCGAATTTTTGACTGACTGGCGTTCGCTCTCTATGCCTAAATTACGAATTCAAGTACACACTTAACTGATTATTTTTTCAGGCCGCATTCTCGTTTCTAAAATGTTTCCACAAAAAAGCCGGTAGCAAGAATGACCGTGGAAACTCGTTAAAGCACTTCGCTGGAGTCCCTGTCATCTAAGGATTATGTAACACAAAGCCCATTATATTAAATTTTGTGTAAGTAAAATATAATATGTTATTTACATACTTCTAAACGGTGTTACAAAAATGGTTATAAATTGTTGTTGGTTAAAGAGTTAACGTAACACCAATAAAGAAACGTGTACCAAATCCCAAATAGCCGCACCTTACTGGAAGTGACAAATGTACAACTGAATTATCTGTGAACAAAGAAAAGTAATATTATTAAAATTAGGGAAGGATTAAAACTCACAAACAGTTTTAATCCTCTCCTGAAGATGCCAACTTAGCTGGCGAAACGCCCGACGAGAAAAGTATAGTAGTTCGGTGTTTCGTGGAAAACGTTTTTTTTTTTTAATTTAAATTTAAAATATTTGGATACATAATTTATGTATACAACTGCAACACATTTACTTCTGTTAATTGTAAAAATTACATGCTTGATAAAGGTCATATGAATTGCAACTAGATTACATATTTTCTCTGCATAATTTGTATTTGCATAGGCATTATTAGTGTATTACACAAAAAATAATGTCGAACCGCATATTCAAAACATTAATGGACTATTTCATTCCGAATGCGTATTTTCATTAAAACCTTTCACCGCAACCGCACCACTGCAATTGTGCAAATATGACGTTTCGGCTTCCCGAAATAACGTGCAAAATATAGTCCAACCAATAAATATGTAAAATAAGTTGTCCGCGTGATCGGTAGTAACAAAAAGTAGTCGGTAGTAGGAGTCTGTTGTATGAAAATAGGTATAGTTTATTGTTATATTGTCACATTTAGGCCTAAAAACCGAAGTGAGTATTTTTAACTTCTTTCGATTTTAATTCGGTAACATTTTAAATTATTAATAACACTGAGGTGATAAACATATTACTATTATTATTAACTGAACTGATATGTTGATATTTACAAGGTATTAGTGAATCTTGGTGAATTAGTGTGATTAAATTTGAACTAACGGAACAAGTTTTGTTGGCCTTAAAAACAATTTCCTTTAATATCTTTAAATAAAACATATTTACATGCCAGCACTGACTATCTCAACTTGTGCGAAAGGGACTTAGTGGATTGTATGAGAAAAAGGCACTTACGTTTTCTTCCGTAGGTTGCGGTCTCACAAGGTCTATAGGTGCACGCGGGCTGCTTTCCTTCCACTGATGCACTTATGCCGGCCGGCGTCACTAAATGCACTGCAGTTGGGATGACCCAAGTAGTCACTAATGCACTGTATGCAAGTAGGTGCACTAAAATAGCTGCTGCGTTATTACGTTAACGTAGGAGAGCAAAAAGTCGCGTGTCTTTCTTGAGTAGAGTTAAAATTCACACTTTTCTGTGCTCTTTGAGAGAGTAAGAAGGGAGTTTGTAGGATAGGATGCCTGGTAGTATCAACATACGATTATAGGTATGAGTAATGTTGGCTGCATACGCTTGAGGAATAAATTAAATTAAAATATAGAATAAAGACGGAACACAACTATTGCAGAAGGATATGCTGTCCGTACGTGATAAGCACGTAACATCCAAAATCTCAGACGGCCTGGTGACTCATTCCATTGTATATTGGATCGACTGTAATTGTCGCTCTACGCTGCACCCCAATACAACACCCAACGTAACTATTCATTACGAATTACATTAATTCCCTATGTTATCGACTCGCCTTCTGTGGCGCTACCATCAAAAATTCATCCGTTCTGTAGCAGTTGTTTCATTTGCATCGAAATTAATTCTCGGCCAGGCCTGCTTCGATCTCGCTCTGTTCACGTTCTCGGAGACTACAAAGCAGGGTCAATAAAGCTTGATATTGTTTTAGCCAAATTTAATTTGGATCAGAACATTGCACAAGAAAAGTCCTCTATGTTTTAAATATACATAGTGAGTTTTTTTCTATCTTTAGCACATAAGTAATATACATTTTTATATTTTGAACATACTATGTACCTAAGTAATTATTAGGGTCCGGAAATGTATGCTGTGTATGCTAAGCGGTTTGTACAGTATATACGCGTGTATTTCTTGTCCCTGCATACATATGCCACTGGTCGATCCTACCAAGGCGCCAGGACCCACGTATGTGCAGTAATACGCCATCCTGGTGCGGGAGGGCGGGATATTCTAACGCAGTTGAACACGCGAGACGGCAAACATTACAAACTCTAGTAATTTTTTAGTTTTTAAACATCTACGTATACTAATACTTTGTTTCTGAAATAAAATCTAGTAGATTTTTTAAAAGTTTTCTAAATGCCTTCCTTAGTTAACTACGTTAAACCATAATAAAATATAAAAATGGCCATACTATGGTTTGTATTAAAAAAAGCGGTTTATGTTATATCTCGAAAATGACAGTTATCATGCAAAGTTGAATGGGATCATCTAATTAGGACTATAATTTTCTACAACTTCCGTATTTACATTTTTTCTTTAAGATCAGAAATAACAGAGCTAGAGGAATTAAAATAAATCACCAAATTACTTTTTTTTTTTTCGAAATATCTAGTAAGCCATGAACATTTTAACAACCCAAAAGGTGCATTAAATTGGACCCATCTTTCTCCACTTAAAACCGTTATTCTAGCTCCGCTAGTTTCCGAGATTCCCATGCTACAAATCGAAAAAATCTCATCCTATATTTTAATCGTTTCACCTAAAATATTGTTTACTACTTTAGTAATTATAGGTATAGTTTCCCAAGCTCCTCGACATTATAGTCATATTTTTTACAGCGCAGCGTATAGAACTATTCAAAACAAATATTTTTTTTCCATATAAAATTTTTCAAAAACTAAAAAAAAGTTTTTTGTGTTGTTTGTTTTGAACAGTTCTACATACTATTAAAAAATATAACTCAACTTGGAATAACCCAAACATGAATCACGTAAGATATATAAGGTTATACGTATATTACGTATATTTTAGGGCTAAAAAGTCTATAAAGAAAAAATATTATTAAACAACCCGCCTTACCAGCACCAATAAATTTTCTGAGAATGATATTTATGAATAAACTGCTATCAATCATAATCACTTAGTGTTTAGAAGAGGCAATCAGAAGATGTTATTAAGTTATTACAAAAGTAAAAAGCGGGTTAGAACATTTTTTGAAAATTAGAAGTCACTGTTTTAACAAATTAATTTTTTTTGTCATAATGCTTGATATCGTACCATATTTACCTATATACATATGTACATATGTACTCTACATATCTCACAAACTGTATGTATGACAGTTTTTTGATAGAGTTTTCCATTCTAATTTTGATATGTCGATATAAAAAGGTGCTTTATGTTAAATTATGTTACTGGTTACTCAAAGTAGGGTGGAAAAAATCTTGGAAGGTAGTTTACATAGGGCCTCTTGAATTCACTATTCAAGCAATTCCTATCTATCAATCTGAAAGAATCCTGAAAGGGTTGCAGTTTTGGAAAACTGCATTTATCACCCTGTGTTTAAAGGTGAATATCTCAGTACGGATGTGTATAATAGTATTATTTTGACCCACACTTTACTCTCTCGGGAGCTCGCTGACATGATCTGGGATATACTGTACTCGTATATCTATGTTTTAGACACGATGTATTTCATAGTAAACGATGGAATCTGTTAACTAAAACTTTTTTTAGAATAAATATTGGGACTATCACACAGTCGATATATTAATTATTCATTTGCATTGTAATTTTCTTTATACTCTTTCTGCGATCATGTGATGTCTACGGTCCGGAAATGTGTGCCGTAACGCCTGGTCGGCACTATAAAACTTTATGATAATGAAAGTATAAACGATCGATTTTTTTGAGTGCTCCCACTAAATCGGAAGTAGAGGCCTAGAAAATAATTATGAAATAATAAAAAGTCGAAAAAAAAATAATAACCCGTGCCCCACGCAGGTTGAATTTTAAATGGGATTTAACATGGGTTTTCCGGTTTTGTAGGTTAAACCAAGCGTTGAGCACTTGATTTCCATCGGTTTAAAGTGAAACTTGGTACCCTTAGGTTTTCGATATCGCTGAATCCAGATATTATGTCAAAAACCGGTTTTGACTAATGGCAGCTGTCAAAAAAGCGGTCAATAAAAATGTATTTTTTGATTATTTAAAATTTTAAGGATTTTTATATTTTAACACAAATCAAGTAAAGTTTCGTCGTAAAAAATTGGTAACGTGTTTTTCGCTAAATGACAACTTTCAATTAAGCTGTCAATGAAATTTTTAGTTTTTTCAATTTCTCAATTCGGAAGATAGTCTTAATTAAGTGTTTCAATACAGCTAAATCCGAATATGATGTCAAAAACGAGTTTGGACTCTTGACAGCTGTCAAAACGCTGTCAATAGAAATTCATTTTTTGACAAATAAAACTTTTGGGATTTTTATATTTAAATACAAAAATATAGTATAGTTTCGTCGTAAAAAAATATATCATTTTTGCTGAATGGCAACTGTCAAATTTTTTTTAATACTTTAATACTGTCAATTACATCTCAAGTAAATTTCAATTAAACTTTAAATGTTTTTTTCGATTTCTGTAAGGAGAGATATTATTAATTTCGAAATAAATGTCGATGTTTTGACATAAACGACAGGTTTCAATAATATTCAACTGCAACAAAAATTCAACCTGCGTGGGGCACGGGTTATTATTTTTTTTTTCAAATTTTTATTGTTTCATAATTATTTTCTAGGCCTCTACTTCCGATTTAGTGGGAGCACTCAAAAAAATCTGGACTTTTCCAAAATAAGGACCACCTTATTATATGTATGTGTATTTCTTGCCCGTGCTGCGTACGCGTTGCCCCTTCCCAATAACGCGCCGGGACCCGCGTATGCGCAGTAGTACGCCATCCTGGTGCGGGAGGGCAGAATAGTCTAACGTAGTTTAACACGCGTGAAGACAAACATTTTGAACCCTAGTGATGTCACAAAAAAATTATAAAGATCAATTGACAAATTAAATACGAACCGGGTTAGACGGGAGTATTTGAACGCTTCTTTAGGTTAAACAATACTTTTTCTGCGCGCAAGATCTTGTTGCGTGTAAGCTTCGCATAATTTTCCAGCGAATTTCCATCGAACTGTGGAACTTCACATCCAAAAATATCTCATTCTCTATCGAACTTTCCGGATATCAGTTGGCAGCGTCTATAAATAGCCCGCAAATCCTGCCCTCGAACGCGATAAGTATTTGGCATGACTTCCCTTTGCTCGGGGTGCCGCCTTCCGATCCACATACAGCGCGATTAATCAAGGTTATAGGGCTAGGTCTAGATCGCGTTATGCAAGGTTTCGACCGGCCTCGCGAAGACAGGAGATCAAAGGATTGCGTTCCTCAATCCGACACCTACACGTAGAAAAAGCATTGCTTGTCCGCGACCATTGCATAATATAATTAGATAATTGCACAGGGTTATTCATTATAAATTACCCACCCATTATCATCGTTATTATTGCCTATAGAAAAAAAGGTTAAATAAATATTGTGTAGTTATGATTGAATTTTGTTATAATGCTATCAAAAGTATAGTAGCGTGCAGATTTCAGGGGATACAAAAATATTTTTTAATTGGATATATATGTTAAATTTTATATATTATATATATAAAATATATAATAATATATTTGTATATTATTATATAATATACCCATATATATTAATATAAACCATATAATTTAATAATATACTAGTATAATATAGAGACATCCAAAAAAAACGTCATCAACTCTGGCTATGAACGAGAGAGATGGAAATAGCGGTCATGTCTAAGCTTTTCGGTTATGTCAAACTTTTGACAAGTGACTGTCACAATTTGTAAAATAAACAATCGCTGTCATATGATGTGACAGTCTTGACAAGTAAATAAGGTTATAAATTCGATCAAGAATAGAAATACGTCTTTTTTTCTCGGCCAACTTTGATGACGTTTTTTTTGGATGTCTCCATATAATAGTATATTATTGAATTTTTGGAATGCTCCTTATTTCAAAAATATACCATTTGATACCCCTATCTTATTTTACCTATGTTTTTTTAGTTATTAAATGTCGAATATCAGTACAGTAGGAAGATACTTTTATGTGTTCTTGAAACATATAGGGCTAGTTTTGACGGTTACATATGTATTTTTTTGCATATAACACAATGGCGCGGGGTCCGTAGAGCTGAAACCGTCCGCTAATCTTTTAAATTAACAATTTGTGAAAAATAAAGTCTTTTTTCACATTTTCGCTTATATCTCCGTTCCTTGGCATATTTTAGCGCGTGATACCGCTTCAACTAAATTTTTGTATTCCTTACCGTTTTCGCTGAATTCATGTTTTATTACATCATTGTCGATTCTAATACGATTTAATTGATTTCATTTTAAAATTGGCTTTAGGACGAAAGCGAAATAAACAAACTTAAATAATGATTTATTAGGACTTAATTAGGTGTTCAAAATGACCTCCATTTTCATTAATACAGAAATCAATCCTACGTAAGAAATTAAAGTGCACTCTTCTCAGGGCTTCCTCGTTCTGCAATTCTTGAACGGCATTTTGAATTCTGTTCCACAATTGTTCCTCGTTATCAATACTCACAGAGTAAACTTTCTCTTTTAAGTGACCCCAAATGAAGAAATCGCAAGGATTTAAATCTGGTGAACGTGGTGGCCATGAAATGGGAGCATCGTTTCCTCTGCCAATCCATCTACCTGGGAATTGCTCATTTAAATATTCTCCTACAATACGTGCAAAGTGTGGTGGGGCGCCGTCGTGCATAGAGTACATTTGATTTCGTAGATTTAATGGTAAATCGTCGAAGAGATCCGGCAGAGTATTCTACAAAAAATCTAAATAACTGTTGCCGTCCAGGCGATTTGGCAACCTAATCGGACCAATCAAAGAGTTATTGATAAATCCTATCCACACGTTTATACTAAATTCGCGTTGAAAAGATTTTGCTCTAATGGCATGGGGATTTTCATCTGCATAAACATGTTGATTATGCAAATTTGTTATTCCACGTCTTGTGAAACATGATTCGTCTGTAAACAAAATTGTCTTGTGGAAGTCCATATCGTCAGCACGGTATTGTTGAATAATCTGTGAGAATTGAAGACGAGCGGCATTTTTCTCTAAGACGTCTTTCAATATTGTTTTGTGGTATACTCTTACATTATTAACTCGTTTATGATGTCATCATCGATTTTCTAGTGCTAAGTTTGTACGACTTCTTTATGTGCAACACACGCGTTTGCTGGGTTAATTTCATTTAGAATTACCACTACTGTTCACTGTCCATTTAACGTTTTATCTGTCAACAGGAGTTGCAGGAATACTTTCTGAGAAGGCATTTTAATTCTCTGGATGTCTACTAGAAACAGGATGCAAATTTATATTTTGTCCTCTTAAATCACTATAACTAAAATCCCATTACTCTATGTCAATTTTTAAACTATAATCACTAGAGATAGAGCGCAGTTTATCCAGCTTGATAAACGTTGTACCAGGTGGGCGATGGGCCACATCAATCGTGAGATGCTTACACGACAGATAAATGGCGAACACTATAAACCAAGTAAGGTTATACGACGGTTGTACACCGAATGTAATAAACGTATTGTATAGTCCCGAAAGAAAGTTTCATTAACTGACTAAGAATCTAATATAAATAGGAGTACGGTTATTACCACGATAATAAGACACAAATTGAATTCATATAAGTATTTTAAATTGTAACTGATTTTTTTATGAAATTATGCTCTACTAATGATTGGAATGCCGTAATTTATCATCCTCTTCGCTTCAAAAACATGTTGGTTGGAATGTATTTGCCGGTGTTGACACCACCATTGCATTCGAAGACTGAGCTCTCTATGCCTAGACCACTCTCATTGGTGATGAATTTACTAATGCTACTACAACAATGGTTGAAGTGAATTTGGTCGAGCTGTATGTCCATAAATTCGGCGAGTTCGTGTAGTATTCCAACACAGCGATAGTTTCTACTGTGCCATGGTCGAAGGTTGCTGACAGTTATAATTATCTGTTGTGTAGGAACCGTGTAGACGAATATCATTCTTATAGCAGGTATGGAATTTCCTTCAACTTTTCCAAATTGTCAGACGATGGAATAATTATAAAACGATATGTGCATGTGGTAGAACTAGGCAGCATAAATCACGTAAGTGGTAGACTCTCATATTTGCATTCAATCTCAATGCAGTATGTTGTGAAAATCTTATCTACTTACACAAATGTTGAAAAACCTTTCATATATTTTATAAAGGATAACTTGAATGTAATTTTTTACTACAATAGTTCTAGGAAGTTTTGTTTACCTCTGACTACTTGTGAGAAAACGTAAACGCCTGGAATTTATAGCATCTTCAAGGCATATTTTATCCAAATATTACGAAAATAAGAACAGATGCAAAACAATGCCTTGCCCTTTTTCTTAATATATGTTTAAAGTTACTGAAATACACTTGGTAGCAGAAGGAAACAGTCCAACAAAATTTAAATTTCATCTTTTTTGTTTCAATAAATGCCTTTGTTCTAAACTTTTAATAAATTCCGAATGTAGTTTTAGTATACAAGAGATTAACTGCTTGTCAGCCCCATATTACTATTTTAACTGAAGTCCAGTTTACATCGTGTTACTAAGATATTTACTATGTATATTTTAAAAATGACAATTTTGTACAAAATTTCGATGAGAAAATCAGTAACGGAAATAACTATGTAAAAGCATTATCCCCCCATTCTTGACAATTATGGACAGAGGAAGTACATGAATTTTGGATCGTTGTCTTGTATGCCAAGTAATACTATATGGTGGCACATTACCCAGAGAAATTATAGGGTGAGCACAGGCATAGTACTGGATATATGAGTCTGAAAGTGATGGTTATCGATAATCCATTAAAGTATGCGAAACCATTATATTAACAAGAACAAGGAATAAACTATGACTGTAACAAGATAGTCATAGACAAGAATAAAATATAACTAAGTGAAATATTTTGATTTTTAAGATTTTTTTACATTACATATTTATAAATTATAAATATGATCCCAATTTTCATCTCTCATGAAAATTATCAAAAGTAGATGGTGTTAAATTGCCATTTGACACCGGCTTTCCAGATTGGAGTTCTTTTTGAACGTAAGTCCCGTTGCCTCTCGCAGTTTGAGCTGCCTTTTTGAATACGAGTTTTCTTGCCTCACAGAGACAAGAATTTTTGAATGTAAGTACTTACCTTACGTCTCGCAGTTTGGGGCCCTTTTTGGATGCGAGTCCTGTTGGGTCTTACTGTGCAGGGTTGTTTTGTGAATCATAAATTAAAAAATATACATGAAGAAACAATACATTGTAGGAAAAAATTGTAAACAAGATAAAACTAGCAATAACCTCACTTCAGAATTCAATAGACAATAAAATGGAGAACAAAGAAACAAGTATCATTAGAGTAAACGAAACATCCGTTGAGAATATTTTAATCTCTAGTGAGACAAATTTGTAAGAAATAGTTCCGATTACACTTAAAGAATATATTGACGATTTCCGACATGCGAGTACATTAGGTTTATTCACACAATTTGTGGAATCTACTTCATATTAGGGAAGTACTTCAACTTCAAGAACAATTGTGAGTGCAGAATGTCGTCGCTTTCATGGCCTTGTATGTATCTTCTGAACTGTGCTGCCTATTCTCATATTGAAATTTTACTGGGATTAAAGTTTCATCAAGTGGTATTATTTGTCATTAAAAAAAGTTTTATCCAAAAAAATGGGTAAAATTTGCTTTACTCTTTAATTGAAAGTTGTGTCTTTTGAGTATACATCGGTATCGTCTATACGAATATGGCAACAGAAACAAGATGCTTTAATTGCCACTCGCGTTAACAACTTTCTTCGTTACCCAACGTTTCATAACCGCTAATAAAATTACGGATCTCACGTCGTTCGGCTTAATTACTGGCAACAGTAAGACTGGGGGAAGAACATTGGAGAACATAAAACCAAAGCATAAAACCAAACTTGTGCTTCGTGCTGATAATTTGAATTCGTAACAAACTTTTTTCCTTTGTTTAATTTCCTACAACTGCAGGAAATATATACGATATACAGACTCCCTCAGTGTTAACATATAGTAAAATAGTGAATAGGTCTGATTATGATTGACGACAATATTATTGGATTGTGACGTAATATAACGTAATAATTGATGTAAAAGATTTGCATGGCAATTGGTTCACCCATTTTTATAATTTGTCAACGTGAATGGAAATTATCGGTACATTTTAAATAAAAGCGCTTAATAGGTTTGCATTGAGGGGAGAAAAACATGCTTCAAGTCTTATATAATGTTACTAAATTTCCAAAGAAACGAAATTCTTGCAAACGAATGTACCTAAGTTATCTTTAAAATATGAAAATCTATTGCGGTCTGTAGGGACTTTATCTTACACTTCGGTTTGTGATTGTGAAAATACGTAAGAATTTTCACATGAAAGTAAATCATTCACTCATAATTCATTTCTATATAAATACCTTAGGAAAACTAACAAAAATGTATGTGTTACCCTAAAGAAACTTTGCAACTTTGTAAATCACTATTGCCGGAATTAAAGAAGAGTAAATTGTCATCTGGCTTTGAAGAGGTTCATTCAAGCAAGAAAAATGTTCAGTTCATTATCATTCGCCATCAAAAACAACAGATCCGGGTTTCGATCTTATTATGTATTCTGACTGACGATGCTATTACCTAAGAGATATCGCCCTCTAGTGTGTGTAAATGGGACTAATCGTAATCCGGTATGATATATGGTAGGTTTCAGACAACTTCCTTTTTTTATCATAATTATAATTTTTTGACATTTGATGATTTTTCTCAGCCACTGTGTGTATTTCTACTACAACAGCTATTCTCAAACTAAGAAAATACTAAAACTAAGATTAAGCGTTAACAGGACATTAACAATTATTTTTACGTATCTGCAAAGCATCTCTGCATTGAAAACAAATACTAATTGTCATCTAGAATAGCGGCCCAAAGTGAAAAGGACTGAAATCCATAAATCACGATCCTGCCAATCGCGATCTAGAAATCCATAGTTTTTCCGTCTGCAACTGTTTTCTTTAGAACCGAATGAAAGTAGAATGATTGGCAGACGACCAATAGAAATTAACAACAATAACTAAATTCTATACTGATGATTGATGTTTGGTGCCCGTTGGTTTATTAAGGATAATTAACAATAGACTTTGCATATTTTTTTATCAGTTTATGATAGTTAAAAAGCGGAAAATATATGTATTTCCCTTTGAGATTACTAAAAAAAAAATACATCAATTTACATCATTTAATACTAATTGAAATTTAGATTTTTTTTTAAATCCAAATACGTAGTTGAAATAAATTGCCAGTCATTGCTTGCTTTGCGACTCTAAAATTTTTTTCCTCGGTCACTTTTGCTGACGTTTTGCTTTGTTGTGTGTTTTTTTTAAAGGCCCGGTATATAACTAATGAGTGACAGTACCATTGACCACGGATACACTAGTGGTCTTAAATTGATTTTTTTTTTTTTTTAAAGAAAATTTACACAGAAAATAGGCTAGGGTAATTATGTTCTAATATATGGATCAAATAGTAAAACATACTAAAGGAGAAAATTTCGCCACTTAAGACCCAGGGAAAATGGAAAGCACTCTTGTGAAAAGTATATTGTGTTTTTGATTTCTGATACACAAGGATGAAACTGCGGTAATTCAAATATATTATAAAGTTGGAAAGTTGATAATGCGCGACGAATAGTTTTATCATGTAATAATGGATTCTGATTGCAAAAGTTTGTACTGCAGACAACAAACTGTTGTTTGTATGTTCTTGTTTTATTTGGTTCGCGTGGTCGCGTGGAAGCTGTTTGCGGATTCATGACATTTGTTAGAAAATGTTTGCTTATTTCAACTTTAATTAAGATTACCTCTGTGGGAAGGTTATCGATAGTTAATATCAATCATTCATATTAAACTGTGACTTATTATAATTTTATAATTAAGCTGCGTTTTATTTAATCTGCAGCAAGTTTCAACCTCACTCACTGAGCGTGATTTAATTTTACATACGA
Source organism: Aromia moschata (assembly GCA_029963805.1). NCBI lineage: Eukaryota > Metazoa > Arthropoda > Insecta > Coleoptera > Cerambycidae > Aromia > Aromia moschata. Next base: position 19,248 of record JAPWTK010001362.1, read on the forward strand.
GGGGAAATTGGTAATTGAATATAATAATTATAATCAGTACTACTCAATTTTGTAATAGTCAATACTACAATAGATACAATAAGTTATTTTTCAACAAGTCAATAAATTACTTTTACTTTTAAATGACTGCGTTGATTTGTATGAAATCTTAAACTTAAGAGTATTCACTAGCTTAAGCCCCTGGAGTAAAAAAAAAAACATTTTGACACCAGCAACATGCCACATAAATTGTTATTCAAATATTTGGTAAAATAACGGTGATTATAAAAATTGACATATTTTACAGCTACATATTGTAACGTTTTATTTATTTCGGGTTCGTGAGGTGTGAAAAATTAAACTCTCACTTTTAAACTAACACTATTTATTTAATTAATACAACTACGTAACTACACTAATTTATTTTTATACAATTTATATTAGAGCATTGTACGGAGAGCGCGTCGTTTATATGATTCAAATAGAAACTATTGTCGCGCGTGGATACCCACGTTATATACACCTATAGAAGGGTCGCGTATCTACCAGAAACCTTTAGCGCGCGAAGTCGAACCGCCGCGAAGACTCGTGACGTTTCTGGGCGTCCTACGTCGGCACAGGTTATCGGCTGCTTTGGTCAGCCGGCGTCAAAACAGGCAGGGGCGGACCAGCCCAGCGTTCGTAACAATATGTATCAGGTACATACATATATTATGTAACGAGAATAAATTGCCGTTCGCTGGTATACGTCATCAGTAGAGTTGGTGCGAGCGCGGAGTGTAACAGGCCCGTAGTCAGTTTACGAATAAAAATGTTAATATGTTCACAGAAACTATGTTGCATCATAGTACATTATTAAATATTATTACTTATTACCAAGCGCGAACGTTACATGGCCGATACTGTGCATGTCCTGCCCTTAACTCGTTGGCCTTCACAACTGACGTGCATTACGAAAACTGCGCTAGCAATGTTAGTTATTTATGGCACGCTGTAACAGACAGTCGCCGCTATTGCATCGCATTGATACGCTTCGTTTTTACGTATTTTCCGTGTGTTTTATTCGCCGTGTGTTTAAATAACTTATATAAATATTAATAATTATTAGTTGAGGGGAGAAGTGAATAAAGTGAGGTACCATGCCAAAGGTGAAATGAAATATATGGGAAGTATTTCAAACGTGGTTTGACAGTGATCCCGAGGGTTTTAGGGACATACGTATTCAAGGAAATGGCCTTTTTTGTACTGTGTGTAAACGCATTATAAATTCTTCAGATAAAACTAAAGTAACAAGACATCTGAAAAGCCATGCCTCGTCCAACGCCGACGACTCTGTATTTTTCTATGAACTTACAGAAGCTTTTGTTGCAAGCAATATTCCATTAAACAAACTAGAGAACCCCAAGTTACGTACGTTTTTAGAAAAATATATGGACCGAAAAATTCTTCATGAAAGTACGTTAAGACTTGCATATAATATGTCGATCGGGTTTACAACAATGTAGTGAAATCAATACGCGAAGACATTGCGGACACTTTCGTGTATATTATTATAGATGAAGGTACCGATGCTTGCGGGCGTTCAGTAGCTAATTTTTTAATTGGTGCGTTAGAAAGTGACACTGCTAGTGACAGCCACCTACACTAGCTTCTAAGGTTCTGGATAAAACTAATCACTAATCACGAAACGATCGTAAATTTTGTTAATAACTGTTTTAATTATACATACCTCTATATGGCCCGATCAAGATGCTACAGATAAAGTTTCACATCCAGATAAAGTTTTCACATCAGGAATCTTATATCCGGATTTCGACCTTATTAGTAATCAGTATAATAAGTATGATACATATAGCTGACGACATCCAACAGTGAACAGGATGTCACTTATTAAGGATGGCTTATTTTCTCGTTAAGAGAATACTGCGGTGTCATAGTGGTCTGCCTTCTAGTGTGCATAAATAGGACTCGACGTTTTCTAGATAGTCTGACATGGTCAGCAACCGCCAGATGTCGTTCCTGATAGCACACCAAGGTAGATCTTTAATGGTGTGAACGGGAAATTATTATCACCACAGTTGAGTTCAATGGAGCTACCGTTACTGGAGTGTTGCCAGGAACGACATCTAGCGGTTGCTGACCTTGTCAAACTTGCTGAAACACGTCGATTCCTATTTATGCACACTAGAGGGAAGTCCACTTTGTCACCTCTGTACATATATATGTGGTATAAAACAGACAAATAAAAAAAAACGCCATACGCCATTTTGCCGATTTCGGATCACTGTGCGACATTTCATATTTTATTCTTATATGAAGTCTATCAACAACAACAATGTCGAGTGAATTCATGAGAAGACACAAAATGGTGAGGAATTACTGAATATGATGCCAGTTAATTACGTAAATATAAAAATAGAATGTTGGCTCCATATTTTGAGTATGTTAAAACTACAGTACACTGGTACATGTATCTAAATCAACACTAAATTCAAACAGCGACCTAAAAAGTAGTATTAAACTGGCCTCTGTTTATTTTTCAACTAAGCAAATGAGCGAAGATATTATCCTACACGGCGGACTTTCATCGGAAACAAAAGATCCTTTGTTGAAATAACGTTGGGAACAAAAGATTCTCGTCCATCATTTTCTTCCTTCAATTAGGGACTGCGTTTATATACAAAAAGACTAATTATGCGAGTATTTACGCAATTTATCGTTGATAAATGAAATCGCGAGGATTGTGAAAATAGTTGTGCAAATGAAGGGAATCTAATAAAAAAATAGAAAACATGTGAATTAATAAGGGACAACATCACTCAGAGCGCTCAAAAACTATAGTTTATTTAATTAATTATTTATTTCAATTTAGCGGTACAAAATGGTGATAATCAGTTTTTCCACAGTATAATACATTTTTATATTTTTCCTTTGAAAAATATATTTTTAAAAAGATTTTATTTTTACTTAACAAACGTCCAGCACTGGACGTTGTAATGTAACTAAATTTAAAATTAAGACTTAAACGTAACTATGACTATTGAACAAGTGTTGTTATTCTGTTGCACGCAGTGCTTTTATAACTTTTTGGTGTGAGAAATGCCAAGTAAGCATCTGCATTCATGGAACATCGCATGATGCTTACTCGTTCACAATAATATTCCGAGAATGAAAAAGGAAGCTGTTATCGGTAGACGATAAGGTGTAATTTAATACTGCTGGAATTGTTCATCAGCTTATTTACACATATAACAACTCCCCTTTTTAATAAAAAGTTGATGCTGAGTCATCAACTTTTAGGGTGAATTTCTGGATGTAGATGGGTCTTCTTCGGCATCTTCCTGATTGGTCCGGTGGATGTTCGGTCTGATTTTCAGGATACTGTTGATTTTCTCGAGAGCTTCTAGGTGGATGGGTTTGGATGATTCCTCCTTCTTGGCCCTCCTGGATTTTCTACACTTGTAGATGACGTACATGATGATTATGCTAACCACTATTGATATGGTTAGGTAGGTAACCCATGGGATGTGTTTTGTAATAAACGGTTCATTTATTAATTTGTCTAGATCTCTTGAATACTGTTCAAGCTTATGATTTGCAATTTCTAAATTTTCGACGTTTAGGTGTTCGAACTGTAGAGGTTCTAATTTGGGAAGATGAATTTTGTCGGGAATGTTACTGCAGCATTCATATGGAATGAGTACCGGGTGAGAATTGTCCGTTATATTGATAGTATTACGGCTACTAGCTTGCACTTTTGTTATACCAATAAAAGCATAACAGTCCGGTTGGAGTTTTAACACTGAGTTTCGATAAACAATTACGATTTTTGTGTCCATACGAATACAGTTTATTGTAATGTGGACTGGTTCCGAAACCATCACTAACCATGCGTTTTCTGAAAGTTTTTGCACATTATAACCTTGTCCAAAAATTAGCACATTTTGACAGTTTTTTGGAATTTCTTTAAAATTTTTCAACAGCTGGGCTTCACAGGGTGCGTTGCCGTCTATTGGATAGGCATAGAGCTCCGAACATAACTTCTTATGTGGGTCCATCTGCTTGCATGCGTTCAAGTTCTTGACGGGTATGTACATTAAAGAATCATCATTCCGCGCAATGTATTTTTGTGAGAATGATAAAACGTGATGTAGACCAGTTCTATTGTCCAAAATAGGAATTGGGTATAAGTGGTAAAGGGTGTACAGCTGCTGTTCCACTAGTGGGATTCTTAATACAAAAATTAGGTCCGATTTTGTTTGAAATGCCTCTAATTCTATTATTTCCAAATATTGTGCAATTTTTGAGTACTTTACCGGAAGGGGTAAATTGTTCTTTACAAGATTTTGGGATATCTCCTGAAGAGAGATAATCAAACCATCTGGCGTAATAATTGAAGAATGAATGATTTTTAAACGAGCAAAGGTTACTGAATTTAGGATGTCATTAAGATTATCCTGAAGGTATAAATAACTTTCCATTAATTTTTCACAAATTTCTAGGAATTTTAATTTAGCTTCGACTAGGGCGATTTTATCTCTAGTTGGTGAATAGCTCTTTCGATTCTGCCTATGTCTCGATTAAATATTTTTTCATCAATTGCTAATTTTTGAATGGTTTCATTGAAACTTTTTATGACCGAAGAAGTAACAGATATTTGATTTTTTAGAAGGTTTTCAACTTGATTTTGATCTTGGTTTAATTTATTAATACTTTCTGTAAAATATTTACCATCGGCGGCGTCAAGATTACCAGTGATAGCCTTAAATATGCTGCCTATACCGTCCACTAAACCTCGTTTAAAGCGTCTAGTGTCTGTAAAGACTTCTTCAAGTTTTCTTTAATAGAGTCTGAAATTTGAGTAAGCAAGGTAACATGGGTTTTAACTTCAGAGTGAAATTGTTGCATATTATGATAATCATGGTTAAGCATTTCTGTGATTGCATTCAAAATTCTGTTGTTATTGTTAAAGGTACGTTCGATGCTAGATAGATTTTTGTGTACAAAGAAGAGTCCATCTGTCATTGGAAATTATGATTCTTGTTTCATCATGATAGTAAACGCCTATTGTGTTGTTTATTGGGGTTATTTGGTACTGGGCTACGGCTGTTCCGATCAGCACAAAGAACCTGGAAAGATATTTTGACTTTAATTTTCGGAATATGGTTTAAGTCGATCGAAATTGACTTTGGTTTTTTGTTTGGTTTTTGGGTTCGAAAGAGTAGCTGAATTTTTGTGGATTTCTACAATTTCAAAGGGACCGTTAAATTTGTTTTGAAGTTTATCCTTTATCTGCGATTCTTTAACATAAACTTTTTCTCCGACTTGGTAATTTGGCTGGGTTTGAGAAACATGTTGGTCAAAACGAATTTTGCTTTTTCTTTTCGGGAATCGGTTTTTGCCCGTGCTAATTTATAATAATAAGATATTCGGTTATTTAAGTCTCTTACATATTTTGTGATTAGTTCCTTTTGATTGTATAGAGTTTCTGGTGGTCTACTTGAAGTGTGTCCAAAGATTAACTCATAGGGTGTGAATCCGTGAGTTTTATTGACTGAGTTATTATAACAGACTATCGCGTAAGGGAGTATATTAAAGGGGTGTTCATCGGGATGTTCTGACATGTGTATTCGGATCATTTCTAAAAGAGTAGAATGAAAACGTTCTAAAGATCCGTTTGATTGAGGGTGTCCTACACTGGAATAAGTGAGCTTAATATCATACAATTTACATAGGTCTTTGATTGTTGCGTTATCAAATTCTCTGCCATAATCGCAGTGAATTCGTAAAGGTGTTCCAAAGTGTTGAAAATACAATAATAAAGTATTTGCGACTGTTTTAGCTGTTTTATCGCCTATTGGATACGCTTGACTAAATTTTGTAAGCTCGTCCCTAATTGTGAGCGCGTAATTTTTTGTAGGAACTTCCAATATGTCAATATTTATTCTTTCGAATGGCGTTTTGGGTGTTTCTGTTATTACTAAAGGTGAGTCTAAATTTTTTCTACAAGCCTTTGTTTTTTTGCAAGTTTCACAATTTTTAATAAGGTTTTCGACATCTTTAGATAATCCTTTCCAATTATATTTTCCTCTAATGCGTCTAATAGTTTCGTTAATGCCACGGTGAATATTGGCTTTACCGGAATGATACTGTTCTAAAATAATAGGAATTTGATCAGCGTCAGGTATTTTGGTGATATCCTGACAAATTTTGAATTTTATGTCTTTTTCGGCGAAAACGAATGATAGTATTTCTAAAATTGGTAACTCGACGTTATTTTCCACACAGTATACTTCTGAAGGAAGGAATTTGTCCTGATCTCTATAAATTGCAGCGAATAAATGTTCGATTATTGTATCGGGATTATTCGGAAGAGGAATAATCAAATATTTTCTTTTTCTAACAGATTTGCTGGAAAAAGTGTTAATTTTTGAGGTTTTCGAAATCTGCATTTTTCTTCGAAAAGATCTTCGATAATTTTGTTGTGAAGATCCATTAATTTGTCTTGTTGGAAAAGGCTTAGGATGTTTTTGTTTCCTTTGTCTAAAAGTTGTCCGTTTGAAAATTCAATTTTTGCGTAATCAATTAATGATTTTGATTTATATAAATTTATAAATGTGTCAAATTCTTGAAAAATGTTTTTTGTTTCTGTTTCGTCGTTTTGTTCATTTTGTTCATCTTCATTATCTGAATTGATTTCTACTTTTGGTTGTATTGGATAAATAGAGGCGTGTGACAATTTTGTTTGCGACTGAAAATTTGAGGAATTTTGAAAATGGTTAATTTTGATTCTGGATAGAGCGTCTGCGTTTTTGTTGATTCTGCCTGGTTTGTACTCTATCTCGTAGTCATACTCTTCGAGTTTAAGTCGCCAACGTGCTAAGCGACTACCAGGGTCTTTATGGAAAAGAGCCAGGTGAGAGGTCTATGATCAGTTATTAAGTTGAACTTTCTACCGAAGATGTAAGGACGAAAGTGTTTTACAGCCCAAACTATGGCTAGGAGTTCTCTTTCTATTGTGGAATATTTTGTTTCCGCTTTACAGAGTGTTCGTGAGGCGAAAGCTATGGGTAGATCTTTGCCTACGGTACCTTGTGAAAGTACGGCACCTATCGCGTAAGCGCTTGCGTCTGTAGTTAGTAGAAATGGTTCATCAAAATTCGGGTATATCAATACAGGGGTGGTAATAAGAGCTTGTTTTAGTTCCTCGAAAGATTTTTTGCATTCGGTATCGAAAATAAACGGGGTATCTTTTTGTAATAATTTAGTGAGAGGTTTGGAGATTTTGGCAAAATTGTCTATGAATCTTCTGTAATAGCCAGCGAGACCAAGAAAAGATTTTATTTCTTTTTGATTAGCTGGTTGAGGGAAATTTTGTATACATTCGATTTTTGATGGATTAGGTTTTACACCATCTTTCGTAATTAAATGACCTAAATAAGCTACTTCCTTCCGAAGGAATTCGCATTTATCTGGCTGAATTTTGAGGTTAGCTTTTTGGAGACGTTTAAAAACTTCTGTGAGACGAGAGATATGATCTTGAATTGTAGGAGAATAAACTATTATGTCGTCCATATAGACTAGACATCTTTCGTTTTGTATTCCCATTAAAATGTTATCCATAACACGCTGAAACGTGGATGGAGCGTTTTTAAGCCCAAATGGAACCCGAACGAACTCAAAGTGTCCATTTTCAACGGTAAATGCGGTCTTTTGAATATCTTTAGAATCTATTTCAATTTGGTGGAACCCGGAAGCTAGATCTAATGTTGTAAAATATTGGCATTTGCCAAGCTGACCTAATAGGTCTGAAATGTTAGGCAAAGGGTATTTATCTCCGACAGTTAACTCATTAAGTTTCCTGTAGTCGACAACAACACGCCATTTTTGTTTCCCTGACGCGTCTAACTTTTAGGGACTACCCAAATCGGTGAGGACCATGGGGAGTTTGAAGGTCTGACTATACCTTGTTCTAACATTTTAGATATTTGAGATTTTACCTCTTGCTTATGTATCTGCGGGTACCTGTAAGATTTGGTAAAAACTGGTTTCGCATCGTTAGTATCAATCGTGTGCTTTATTTCATTGGTAAAAGATAATTGATCGCCTTCAAGATAAAAAATATCCGAAAATTGTAAACAGAGTTGTGTTATTAATTCCTTTTCTTCTTCGTTTAGGTGATCTAGACGAAGTTGATTTTTTATTACTTCGCATCTGTCTATCGGGTATTCTAGATCACTCGTGAAATCACATTCGTTTAAATTATTTAGAGAGAAATTTTGAATTGGTTCTAATTCGATTTCCGAAAAATGTACAGTTTTTGGCATTGCGTTTACATTTAGGACAGATGTAAAAAATTCGCCTTTTTCATTTACCTTAACTATTGCGTTGGGAAGGTGTACTTTTTCTATTTCTGTGGCTAACAGTATAGCCTCAGTGTTTACTAAATTACATTTAAATTTCGAAATTTGTTCCGTGCGAGGATCAATAGAAATTTGATTAGTAAATAAAGCATTATCTTGGCTGACTTGAATTTGAGGATTTTGTGTTTCGTTAGTATTTTCTGTTGCCTTGAAGAGAGGGATTGTTTTGAAATTGGTTATTAATTGTTTGTTTTTTAAGTCTACTATACAATTGTAGTGTTCTAAGAAATCGGAGCCAATTAGTCCATCAAAGCCAATATCGAGATCGCAAATATAAACTTTATGGGGGTCATTAACAGTAAAAGGTACAAGTACTGATTCGTTAATGTGAATTTTTGATTAGTTATTCCTTGAATGGTGACATTTTCAGGGAATCTCCGATGGAATTTTTCGGAAGTTTTTGGTTTGAATATGCTTAGACCTGCTCCTGTATCAACAAGGAGTTTAAATGTATTTGTAGCATCTGTGATGTAATACAATTTTTTGAATTTACGGATAAAGAAACTTCTATAGGAAGGTTTGTTCCGGAAAATTTAGATTGGGGTCGAAACTGTCCAAATTTATTGCTCGAATTTGAGATTGTATGTCCGAAATGTTCGAATCCTGAATTTTGATATCCGGGGGATCTGTTTGAGGGGTTGAACCTGACAGAAAATCCTGGTTTGGCTGTATGTATTGTTCTTCACTGTAATAATTGTCATTTCCAGAATTATTACCTGTATAATAATCCTGTTCTTCGGGGGAACTATTAGCTGTATAATAGCTTTGGTTTTGATTGTAGTCGACACTATTATCGGTATAATAGTTTTCGTCATAACTATTAGCAGTATAATAGTTTTCTTCGCATGGATAATTTTGATTAGAATGCTGGTTTAAATGTAACGTTCTTCTATTTTGATTTGGTTTAAAATTCGGGTTTGGTTGAATTGCCGGGGTCTCGAAGTTCGAAATTTGGATTTGGTGTGATTACTGGAGGACGATTTTGATTATTTTGATTTTGTTGTGGGGGTACATACGGTCTTTGTTGTGGCTGATAATTTTGTTGGTAATTTTGAAATTGTGGTCTCGAAAAATTATTCGAATAAGAATTTTGGGGTGTTTGTTGTCTCTGACGACATTCGTTACTAGTATGTCCCATGCGTTTGCAAAATGAACATTGCTTTGTTATTTGGGGTGTGCTTGGTTTGCGAGGCTGCGAGTTAAAATTTTTATTCTGAAATTTTGGTTTTCAAAATAATTTAATTGCAATTCTCTCCTAATTCGTGATATGGCGGTTAGCATATCGGAGGATTGCTTGCCCTAATGACATGCCCTACTTTTGGTTCAAGACCAGTTAGTAGCGTATTTAAAGCCATCGACTCTGTAATTTGAACTTGTGCGTCTTTTTGTTCTACGGTTAAATGTTGCTTTTGAATGGAAGCGTGCATTTTTGCTTCGTGAGATTGTAACCTAGATATGAACGTTAGCGGCGATTCGTTAGGAAGCTGACGCATCCTTTGCAAATCTTGTATTAGAGCTGTTAAATCACGCGAATCTCCGAAATGACTTTCTAGGAGTAACTTAATTTCGTCCCAGGTTTCTGGATTTCTAGAATTTATCAATTCGGCTGCACGGCCTTTTAATTTGTTTTTGATATGGAGTGTTAAAAATACCTTCTGGTTTCCCACTGCCATCCCAAATGCAGTAGTACAAGAATTTAAAAAGGTATTCAGGAAAATTTGATTTCCATCATACTCGGGAATTAGTGAAAATACTTCACTTAATTTATACGGCTCTACCACAGCAGTTGGTTGTTGGTTAGGCATTCTAGGCATGAATTTTGGCATACACTAATTATTTAATGATTTTTGGAAGTAGAACTGTTTTCTTTCTTTCTTTGAAATTAAGCAAAGCGTGGTGATTCTTAAGTTGTACTTACAGAACTTTCCACATTGGTTTGTTGCGGCAGATGAAATCCGACTTCGTTAGCGTTGCTACACCGGGTGAGCGTCGTCTGCGTGTTCCTGGTGCCGAAGAGACCGTCTACTCGCTGATGCGTTGTTTTCTTTCTTGAGTTTTCTTGAGCGTTTTTCTTCTTTTTTCCACAAAGGTTTTGGAAACCACCGCGATTAGTTAGGATGCCCGTGTTCTAAACGCGTTTGGAAATCCGTACGACTGCGCCAATTTTTATATTTTTCCTTTGAAAAATATATTTTTAAAAAAGATTTTATTTTTACTTAACAAACGTCCAGCACTGGACGTTGTAATGTAACTAAATTTAAAATTAAGACTTAAACGTAACTATGACTATTGAACAAGTGTTGTTATTCTGTTGCACGCAGTGCTTTTATAACTTTTTGGTGTGAGAAATGCCAAGTAAGCATCTGCATTCATGGAACATCGCATGATGCTTACTCGTTCACAATAATATTCCGAGAATGAAAAAGGAAGCTGTTATCGGTAGACGATAAGGTGTAATTTAATACTGCTGGAATTGTTCATCAGCTTATTTACACATATAACATACATATCTCGAGGTATATAAAAAAATTAAACTGCATTTTTAAAAGAATATGACGGCTCCACAGCGCTTGAATGGAAACTATATTTTTTCACCTCCGCGCCACTTTTCTGAGATCCATGAGCATATATGATCAAAATATTCAAAGGAATTATGAAAGTAGATGAGCTTTGCCGGATAAGTGTGTAGTATCCTTTCAAAATATCATAAAATTTGCTTGATATTGAGGAAAAACTTTTCTTTTCGTGCAAAAATCAGCCAAAATATACCTACATATAAAATAAAAATTTAAAAACCGATCACAAAAATCTACGTACTTTTCTAAAAAAAAGTTTTTGAAGCTTTTAAGATAATTAATCATCCTTAATTTGTACGCGTGCTTTGGTATGTTTTTCCAACTGAGTTGCTTTAGTGAATCCTGTATTTTCTCGTTAAAGGCTGAAGATTCCAGCATTACTTTCTTTTTTAGTCAGTGCAAAATGCATCTATTATGAACTTGCTCGGCGCTTGCAATACCCCTTTGATCAACCAGAAGCTTCAATTTTTAATGGCAGCAGAAACTGTGACGGAAACTAGGAACGTTTTCAGGTTTGCCTCATTTTAAATTATATAACTTTCAATATATACTTTTTTCTATGATTGTTTCGTAAACGTAAACTAGCATAAATATAGTACCTATATATTTATATTATGCATATAATAATAGAGGAGCTACAGTTCCCAAAATGTAATTAACGGATATGTTAGAACAAATTGTTAATATACTATATGAATTCTTGAAGATAAACTCAACTAGATATATCTTTACATTATATTAACCAGATATGGAGATGTCTAGCCTTTGAGCAAAATAATTTAAGGGATTGGGGACAATATGTAAGGTGTATAATGGGAAAATAGCCACAAATATGGGGAAAATAAAGAGTTTCTAGTGCTTCTAAATACATTTCGAGCAGATGTCAAACTGGTATAAGAATGACAATTTAATAAATTTTATAACAAAGTTCGCAAGTGTGTAACTTATATAAAACCTTTGTATACATGGTGGCCATTTTTCTTGCACGGGTAAGACTTTCCTACTAGTAGAGCTACACAGTCGGTTAAATGGTAAAGTTGGGCAGAACTTCGAGAAGAATTCAATGCCGTAGTGAAGATGGTGTTATGTATTCAGGTTATTGAATTATCCGGGAAAAAACGAAATTTTGTCGTTTTCTTTAGCGGTAAATCATATCAAAACAAGAAAGTATACGAAATATGTAAATATTGATATCCACACATTCAGTTAACATATTGCTCATGCAATTGCTGACACGATTTACAAAAACAATAGACCCTTACTTTTTTCTTACTTCAGAGATATCAGCATTGGTACATCTATCTTTTTCTTTACGCTGAAAATTATGAAAATAAGGTTTTTTTTTTTTTGTAAACGTCAAATTAACTAGTTGATTAAGAAAATAAATGACGTTAGACTTTCTGATGTGTCAGAGCGTTTTCTAACATGAATTTAAGTTCTGCCTGTGCATCTGAGTTTTTAAACAGAATATTTTCTTCATCGGTGCATGTATTAATTCTGTTTAAAAACGTAATATTGTATATATTTTGATTGATACCCAGATAGGCGACAACCTGATAATAGTGATAATAGACTGTTTTCAAAGTTAGAAACAGATAGTGTACAATTGTTTTTAAATGATTTATAACTTTGAAAACAGTTCTTCATCCAGTCTGTCGCCTCTCTGGGTATCTGTCAAAATACACATTACTAGCTCCGTTACTGTTTCTCTCACTAGAAAAATAAAAAATAGCAATTAGTTTTTCTTCACTGTTATTTGTATATTATTTTGTTTATTATTGTATATTAATTCTATTTATTATTGTATATGTAATATTAATTCTGTTTAAATATTCACAGATGAACAGGCAGAATTTAAATTCAGGTTAGAAGACACTGTGACACATCAAACAATTTATACGTCATTTATTTTAACCAACTAGTAAATTTGGTTTTAAAAAAAAAAACACATTAAATGTATCTTTTTTCATAAACAACAAAGATAAATATACAAGTGGAGGCAGAAAAAATACTTTCTTATAAGCCCATAACTAACCATGGTTTCAATTACAAAAAAAGTAACGTTATGTTGGTTCTTAGGCAATATGTTCACTTAATTCAATGTAAAAAACTTTGGGAATATCAATTTTTACATATTTCGCATGCTTTCTTGTTTCGAAATTATTTACCATTAAATAAAACGACAGTCTTCCGTTTCTTCCGCATAATTCAGTAATCTGAAAACATAACAGGATTTTTTTAATTCTCATCAAAATTCCACCCAACTTTGCTGATTTAACTGATCGTATAATCTACTAATAAAAAGTTACCTACCCACGCAAGGAGATAAAAAATGACCACCCCGTATAACCTTTTTGACGAGTAGTTTTATGGCTACGGGCATTACAAGGAAATTATATGATTCATTCACTAAGATGTTTAAAGAATTCCTATCTGAATTGTCATTAAATTGATATCTCTCTTCTCGAAACAATTGTACAGTGCTGAAAAATGTTACCATAAATATTGCACTTCACTTCCCACAACTTTAACATTTAACTATATAGTTAATTAGTGGGATGAGGTCAAATGTTTCCAAAAAAAACTAATTTTCAGTTAGTCGACGTTTCGCAAAATGTATTTGCATCCTCAGGACTAATTGAATAAGCTTTTTGCTGTCGTTTTTAAAAATAAATATGAATGAAACATTGATAAAACAATTGATATAACATAAAATAATAATCAATGCATCGTCTGCATGCATCGGCTATCTAAGATAGCCGATTAGATGCACGTCTGGGTGACGTTGTATTCTATTATTATTTTATGTTATATCAATTGTTTTATCAATGTTTCATTCATATTTTTTTAAAAACGACAGCAAAAGCTATTCAATTAGTCCCTGAGATCAAATTTTGCGAAACGTCGACTAAAAATTTTGCGAAACGTCGACTAACTGAAAATTAGTTTTTTTGGAAACATTTGACCTCATCGCACTAATTAACTATATAGTTATATGGAAAACAGGTCACTAATCCTACATTACATTTAACATTTAAGTCAGCTCGACTTAACGTAATAAAACTTCTAAATTAAATTAAAACAATTTAGTCTCCTGGTAAACCAGACTATCTGGTGTCTATGAGGCTGTGCCTGAAGGGATGGCAAACTACATACAATGATTTTTTTGTGTTATCTTTAAGAAGAGGTATTTCGTTCGAAGAAAGTTCATTAGTTGACCAATAAATTGACATAATGTACTCGTTGTTCAATTTCACGTTAGAAAACTTAAATTTCTAATGTTAAACGATTGTTATCGCATGAAATATTCATGTTAGAAGTAAACCAATACTAGTGCATACTGTATCTTTATCATTCTCGGAGTGAGATGACAGAATGGCCTGCATATAGCATTAAAACCAATAAATATTTATAAAGTAACTAGCTGACCCGGCAGACGCTGTTCTGCAACTTGACTATGGTCCTACTTATCGGATCTTAGCGTAGCTATGAACCATCGTCTCGACAGTACAGATAAACCGCTCGTCAAAATTAGCGTAACGCATTAGCGTAACACACTTAGTTAGAGTGTTAGAGACTTGCGGTTTTAATTTTCGGTAGCCTATAATATTGTTTTGAATGCTTCGAAGGTGCCACGTTGTGACTTGAAGGCGCCACGCCCCAAAAAGCAACCCCATGTCGAAATTTGAATTCGCAAGATTTTAACGGCAATTTCAGGTACTAAGAAGGATGGACTAAGAAGGACGATGTTGGGTAAAAACCCCATCCCGACACACATTAAGACCTCCTCCATAACCTCTTCCATAGCATAGGGTCACGGGTAGCCGAGTGGGTTAAAGCACCGTCTTTCCAGTCGCGATACCTCTGTGCGCGTTGTTCGAGTCCCGGACGAGGAAAAGGATTTTAATTGTCTCGCTTTCTCTGTCAGGACTTGATATGCAACCACTAATACCAGTGGCGGTGAGTGATATTTCAGTTAGCCATATCTTGAAAACGACGCATGGGACCCACTTCACTTTTTAGGTGATGACTATACACCTCTTACAGAAAGGATTTATAGTGAAAAAATCGTCAGCAAAGTTTGCGAAAAAGTTTTCAAAAAACACTGGAGCACTCCCTGGGTTCTCAGTAACGCTCTGTGGGATATTTGCAGTATATTTTTTTTTTTTTTTTTTTTTTTCATAATCTAGAAACAAATATAAGGAGACGTTTTCGATTTGTTGCAAAATATTTTTTTTTCAAAATGTTATGGCCATTTTAATTTTAATTTTATAGGAACATTTTGTTTCCCAAAATGGTTTTTTTTGGGAACTTTGGTCGTTTGAATTGGTCAAGTCGTTCAAAAGTTACACGGTCACTAACAGATTTTTATATATAAAAATTGATCGAAACCTTTGAAAATTCTTGGAAATTTTTGGAAATTAGTATTTCAGGTAATATGCCTATGGCGAACTTGATGAAAATGTTTTCAAGATAGCCGCACCGGAAGTCCTCATTAACATCCTTACTTTACAGAGTGGTGCCTTTTATTGCATATTTAGATTCTACACGTTATTTTAGGTACGTTTTCATACCTATATCTAATACATTTAATAAATACTTTTACTTAATCTATCTGTTTGCTTGTTGGGGAGACTGTTGCACCCTGGATGTACTGTTGTACAGCACAAGTTACACCTTAACACAAGTTTATTGTGCAATTTTACCTACAGCGGACTGCAGACCTTCCCACCATCTTTCTCGCAATAGGTTGACCCCTCACTCTCGTATTTGTTTTGCGTTTATGTGAGAGATAAGTCAACTTATCAATACCCCTTGATTCTATATTCTTTCTAGTATACTGACGCATACGGTATACAAATAAGTAAGTAATAAAATCTATTCAATCAGTTTATTTTGATTGCAAGCTATCACAACATGCATACCTATATGAATTTAATCATAACATAAGCCAAGTGATCTGACATCAATACACCACACTTGATGGGTGGGACAGTAAACTGATAAATAAATAAAATATTCACGCAGATCGACTTTCTTTTATTTGATGGGGGATTTTTACCGCACGCTGGGTCGCAGCATATCGTAGTGAGCGATTTAGCCCTCTATAAGCAGAACGGGTCAGCTATGGCAAGGAATGTCAATATCTGCGGAGATTCGATTTGTTTACATCAGTTGAGCAGGGATGTAAAAAATATTTTGAAAGCATGGAAAACGAATGGTGGCATACTGAGGCAAATTACATGTTCTTTTATGAAGGTAATAAAGAAAGTCAGAGCGCTACAGCTGCAAAAATTTTGTAATGAAATCCAGGTAAATTTTACTATATTCATCTTCAAATCAAATCTTCATCATCAAATTATGTTCAGTCAACATGAAGTAATTTTGTCTTTTCGCATTTGATTGCTATGGAGACCAAATTTAGTTTTTTAAATGAAAACCCGTAGATTTTCTCTCAATATCTGAAATGACGACTTTTTTCTTTACTGTACGCTAAAGATTTGATATGGTTATTTAACGATATGTTCGCAAAAAAACACGTTTAAAGTTAATTTTTGTAAAATAATGTAATTGCTTACTTAATTATTTATTTTTTTTAAATGAAACAACAGTTAGAATGAGGTGCTGAAAGTGATCTCCATTTCCGCTATGCAATGCCCAATCCGGTCCCGAAACTCTTCGATAACATTTATTAGGAAGTATTCAAGAATGACAATTTCAAATGAAATCCGGGTCGGATTTCATTTGAAATTTTCTGTTTCAAGTATTCAATGTTATCTGGTCGATTGACATAACCTTTAAATTTTAAACACTCCCACAGAAAAAATCTAAGGGATATAGATCAGGGAGCGTGCAGGCCATTCAATTGTACCTCTTTTGCTTATCCAGTTACTAACATTATTATAACCTGGAAAGAACAGTCTGCAAGATGGAATAATGTGATTTCTCAGCAAATCTAAATATTTTTCAAATTTTAAATTTTCATCTTGAAGAAAGGTTTAACAATACGTCGTTCTCCAATAATGACTGCCCAAACAATAACTTTTTGGGAATTTTTGTATGCCCTTCTTGGAACCAATGAGGATTCTGACTTGACCAGTATCAGCTATTATGTCGATTAACAACGTCATTTAAATTGAGTGTAGCTTCATCTGAAAAAAAGATATGTTTTGCGAAGGTATTATAATGCTTTCACAAAATTTAGCCCTTCTATTGAAGTCATCCTCGTTTAACTCGTGAATAAGTTGTAGTTTATATGGACGTAAGTTTTCTTTCTTAAGTAAATTTTTAACTGACTGATGAGAAACATCAAAAGTAGTTCTCTGGAAAAAACCATGGAAGATTAGATTGGCTTTTCGCGCTGAGAGCGAGATATCCAACGCTTTATCTCCTCCGGTGCAGTTTTAGATCTACCTGATTTAGCGGAATTCTTAACACTACTATATTAAAAGTCGGCTTTGCTCATTACACATTTTCCGCCGAACTTCTTTGGTCGGCCGATCTGTAGGTTAGGTATGTCCTCAATCAACTGTTACATATCCTATTTAATATTTGATTGTGCCATACAGAGAAAATATTGTGTTTGAATGGGTATAAAAACATTTCTTGTAGCAAAAGAATAAGTGCGACGGACATTTCTAAAGTGCTGCTGATTATTTATTATAAACCAAATGTAAGTGCACCTATACAGTAACCTTTTGGGCTACAATTTCATCTTTTATTAATGTAAACGTTAGATAAATTCATGTAGGTTATTTATCTGAGACCTTGACAAAGTAAAATGGTGTACATTGTTTTATATTAATTATATATAATAATAATAATAATAATAATAATAATACTCACCCTATAATTACTCCGAAGAGTAACCCCTTAGGTCCCTCTCAGGGATCTGTGCGGGAAGGAGTGGCTATTATTATTATTTGCCATGGCGCACTGGGAGCGACTTAAGATTTTTTTCGGTAACGCATTTGCTTTACAGTTCTGAGGAAATCCAGAAAACTCAGAACATTACCAAATCTAAGGCATGTGCGGTTGGATTGGCATCTATGCATCCACATCTATACACTAGTGTATTAGTGGTTGCATATCAAGCCCTGACGGAGGAAGCGAGACAATTAAAAATCGTCTTCCCCGGCCAGGATTCGAACAACGCGCACAGAGGTATCGCGACTGGAAAGACGGCGCTTTAACCCACTCGGCTACCCGTGCCCCTAAATATAATTTATATTTACTTAGATGTAGAATGAAAATATGTAAGTCCCGTTCACTGTCATGCGTCGACAGAAATCACAGATCCGGATTTCGACGTTATTAGGTGTCATGAGTTTGATGTATCCGGCACCGAACATCAATGAACGAGAGTCTCGGCTTATTAACCTGCCAGGATCTCCAAATCTGTAATTTCTGTCGACGAATAACACTGGTCATGAATTATTCTCATTCTACTTTTTATTTCAATCGACCAACGGTTACTGGTGTTCTCTCAACAAAGACACATCTAGGTTGTTGACCTTGTGAAATGTATAACTTTGTTATGTAATGTAACATTTTTTAGGCTCAAAAAATGGATGAAAATACTTATTTTTATCAAACTCACAAAGGATGGAAAAACAAAATGAAAAAGCTCCGAAACTTAAATGACTAATAGCAATCTCTCAGTACAAACATGAAGCTCTATTTTCAGTTCATTTAAGTTTTAATAACTTCTTTTAAATGCTAATATGTCTAAATCTAAAACCTAAATATAAAGTGTGATTGAAATATTGTTATAAATATATTGAAAAATGTTAGTATACACAAAAGTATAGTAGTTCAGGTCGGTAATGGAGGAGTTAGAGTAGACGCGTATGTAATTTTAAACTTCTTTTCCACACATTCAAATTATTTTAAAAAATAAAAATGAAATTTGATGAAAAAGGTGATTAGATGGGATTACTAGACACTATAGAGTCTAAGGAAAGTATGTCTAAAAGTAGTGTTATCGTTGAATTATAACCAGTGCTATCATGTATGGTAACAAAACTGGTGATTTTATGTGTAGTAAAATTAGGCATACATAATTTTTTACTATATTTCAGACTTGCTCATAAAGAAAAGTATCACCATTAATAGCGAGTTTCACAATAATTACGAATAAAAACAAACAATTCACGTTATAAATTTAGATGATGTGCACGTTTGACCTTTTACAAAATCATTTTCCACCATTTTTATTAGCTAACTCTACGCGCGTTTGATGCCACCTAGTTTTATTACCCAGCCTACATAAATGTTTTATATTAAAATATCATCTCGTCAAAATATATATTATTTTTTTTTAGTTAAAATCCAGCAAATATTAAATGTGTTACAGTTTTGCCACATACGAATATCAAAATGGGATTAAAAAATATGAAATGGGTATGACATGACCTAGTGCCTAGTGGTGACCCATTTACAACGAAGACATATTACCCGAGAATATTTTCACTGGATTTTTTTAATGTAGGTTACTAGTTCAAAAGCTCGTGACAAAAAAACTAAAAGTGTATTTTAGGCGCATTTTTCACTACAGTGTCCTTTCAAGGGTTTAAATGAGTCAGCAACCTGCAAGTTCAGCTACCGAGACACCTGGCAGTGGCACGCTTTGAAGTATGTAATAAAAAAGCATTGTGAAAGTGTTTAAAGGTTTACAATTTATTTGTAAAAAGTATATTGAAAATATATTTGCTATGGAAGTGGTTAGACAGCACAGCTCAGTGTTAGTATTTGATATACGCTGGCGCGAAAATAAATTCAATATACCTATGTAAGTGATTTGTAAAAGCTAAAACGTTCTAGAACTCTTCTCTCAGACCACTATGTAGCAGATGTACATTCAATATACTGTTCATGTACAAATTTTCAACCTTTATAAAACACTACGTGGTACTTCAAAGCCTACCGCCGCCAAGTGAATTGAAATACAGACCTTCACAGTTTTTGACGAGTTCAATATTGCACCCCTGGATAGAATGTTGAATATTTTATGTGTAATGTCATATACCTAAGTTTAAGCGGTTTTGAGATACTTAAGTTAATGTCAAAAATGACGTCTGCAGGCCCTAAGATAATTACCAATTTTTCCTATAAGAAAGCCTTTATTATTCAATTTGGGTCGGATTCTTTGTTGAAAAGGATCCACTTTAATAGATTTTTTGTAATATTCTGATCCTGGAGTGGGTACTGGAACCTTCGGCGTAGAAACAAAAAACTGGACGTTTTCCACGAAACACCGAACTACTACACTTTTTCCCGACGCGCGTTTCGCCAACCAAGTTGGCATCTTCAGGAAAACTTCTCCTTCAGTTTTAATCTTCTCCTGAAGATGCCAACTTGGTTGGCGAAACGCGCGTCGGAAAAAGTGTAGTAGTCCGGTGTTTCGTGGAAAACGTCAGTTTTTTTTTTTTTAATATTCTGATAACTATAATTACAGGGTGTTCAATAAATGAGATCAAAAATGAAATTGAGAAAAATGCCAAAAATTAATTTTTTCAAAAGGAAACCCCCTATTTTCATAATTTTATCTTATTTAGCATTAAAAATAAGTGGTTAGCATTAAAAAAAATTGATTTTTGGCATTTTTCTCAATTTCATTTTTGATCTCATTTTTTGAACACCCTGTAATTATAGTTATCAGAATATTACAAAAAATCTATTAAAATGGATCCTTTTCAACACAGAATCCGACCCAAATTGAATAATAATGGCTTTCTTATAGGAAAAATTGGTAATTATCAGGCCCTAAGATAATTCTTATCTGCCCTAAGCAGATGTCATTTTTGACATAAAAACTTAGGTATCTCAAAACCGCTTAAACTTAGGTATATGACATTACACATAAAATATTCTTAGAATTTACCATAAAATCTAAAAATGTATTAATATACTGGGCATTCCATTTAAAATAACAAAGTTGATATCTACTTCCTATAACCGGAAGTGAGATTAACGCGAAAATATTTTAGGCGTATGTCCACCATCAACCTTAGTATGTCACCAAATTTTCAGATTCTTTGATAATTATAGTTTTCCCATAATCGATCGATGCAGTTCCCGGAGGACCACCCTGTATAGGCTTGCTTGAGATTGAGCACCATTTTTTGAAACCGAACAAAGAAAATAATATGAGAATTTTGTACATTTTTGTACAACCAAGAATTATTTTTGTACACCATATTGGTGTACAATAAAATGGTACTCAAACTTGAAGCATCTGTAGAATTTCACCAAAAACAAATTTGAACTATACTAGTAAAAAGATCGAATTTTACAAATTTTTGTACGCACTTGCAAAAAATTAAAAAACAGGGGTTCAAAGTTCAAAAAATTTTTTTGTATACACAAAAATGTGCAAAATTCGATCTTTTTACTGGTAAAAAAGTTAAAAATCGGTTTTGGTGAAATTGCATACAGAGGCCTCAATATAGAGCTTTTGTTTATATTTCAATTTCTGTCGGTTAAATAAAGTGCACAAAAATAATTCTTGGTTGTACAAAAATGTACAAAAATCCGTTTATACTATGATGTATATACACATGCATCTTTCTAAGTTTTTAAAAATTGTCAATATTGAGTACCACGTTGGAACCTTGATTTTTTCATTTTTGGAGGGTGTACAAAATTGTTGTTTAGGTGTACAAGAATATAAATAATGCGATCTTTCTACTAATTAGTTAACATTTGTTTTTGGTGAAACTCTACAGAGGCCTCAAATTTGAGTACCATTTTTGTTTTTCAATTTTTGGTCGGTTAAACAGGGTGTACAAAAATCATTCTTGGTTGTATAAAAATGTAGAAAACTCCCATGTGCTCTTTCCCATCAGTGCCATTTTTTTAGAAATCAAACAAATTTCCCGAAAAAACGGTACTCAGTTTTGAGGGACACATTTCAATAAATAAATTTTACTAATAAATGGCAATATACACATCCTACTACATATACGATATGTATGTAGGTTATAGAGGTCGATAATGTCATAAAGCTACACTGGTCATAAAAGTCATAAATGTCATAAAGGGTATACAAATCTCTCACTTTTAAAAAACATTTTTAGAGAGTTAGTCTAATTAATTATGGTAAAATTAAATGTGGACGTAGTCATTCCTTAGGTAACGGTTTTTATTTTGGTTTATCAATCAGAACAGTCACTGTTAGATTTAAATATCTCCATTCCTACTTTAATGCATTTATTAAATGTCTAAACTTTCAAAAGTGTCTGTTAGCTGTTCTTTACAATCCTCATTAAATTGCTATTGCCTACCCTATAATTATCATAAAAAAACCCTGTAGAGAGAAAGCGTCTGTTTTTTTCTTGATATTGTAGTGTCATATTTCATTTTCTAGTTTTCAGAAAACTAATAAACCTTAATAATTCAAAAATATCAGTAAAAGTTTGGTATTGTTAAAAATATAATGGTATTTTTTTTCTTTTTGCTTTTATACTTTTGTATTGTAAAAAATATAAAAGTTTTATGATTCTAAATATATTCAACTTTTCTAACAATAAAAGCATTGTTTTTAAAATTCAGTTTACAAAGAGAATATCTGAGCAACAATCCTGATGCCTATGCAAATTAAGGTCATCTCTGAATTTATACACGGTGGAGACTTTAACTGGAATATATTCGCTAGCGGGGTGGTGAATGATTTTTCAAAAATTCCCGAGACACGTCAACTTTTAAATGTATTTACCTACATTTTGCAAGTAATGTGAAAAATATAGCCCTTCAGGGGTGGCTGAATCCACCCTCGACATTATTTTTTCAAATGCAACCCTATGGCTTGTGACCCCTCATTGTAAAGCTGGTGGAAAGAGGAATCCAACGCACTGATCAAATTTTAATTTTTAGTATGTTTGTAGGGTTGCATACAATTAAAACGTAATTTTATAGTTTAATTTATTTTTAACGCAACAATTTCGTACCCAAAACGTGTGTGATTTAGTTTTGGAATGTAAACCTTACTTTTCATATGTCCCCACAAAAAACTGATATTTGTTATTTTTTTGCTAGTGTTTTTACACGGCCGCAAAGAGTAACTTAGTTTGTATGCTGTATTCAGAGTTTGAAACGAAGTGTTATTTCAAATTGGTGAAAATGTCTTATTTAACTCAATCACTAAAAATCGAAATTTTGATGATGATTGGATATGGTGATAGGGCGCGAACTCAATGCGAAGTTGTTCGCTTGTTTCGAGAAACGCATCCTGACTTGCCACCACTAAATCAAGGTACCATTAGTAAAATTGAGGCACATTATCGAGAGATGGGTCATGTCAGGAAAGTACCGAATAAGAGGCAGGCTGTTGTTGATGACGACACGAAGTTGAATTTGTTGCTTGCTCTAGAAGAAAATCCAATCACTCCAGCCCGTCAACTGGCCCGTGATAGTAATCTTAATCACAAAACAGTTTTAAAAATACTTAAATATGAGAAAAAAAGCTCATATAAAATGCAATCATGTTCAAGAGCTACTTGAAGATGATCCAGATCGACGGTTGGAATTTTGCGATTTATTGATGACTTGTATTGATCAAAACCAGTTATCTTTAGAGTGGATAGTTTTTCTGACGAGGCTACTTTTACATTAAATGGGCATGTAAATCGCCAAAATTGTCGTTACTGGGCTGAAGAGAACCTCCATTGGATGAGGGAACTTCATACTCAGCGCCCACAGAAGACTAATGTGTGAGCCGGAATAATACAAGATAGAATTGTAGGACCATTTTTCTTTGATGACACTCTTAATGGAGCAAGACACTTGCGTTTACTCCAGCACGAACTAATGCCAGTGCTATGTCATTTATTTCCAAACCCCTTAAACCCTAACTTGACCGACGAGAGGTTATGGTTTCAGCAAGATGGGGCCCCACCACACTATGCTGCCATTGTTCGTCAGTATCTGGACATAATTTTCCCGGTAGGTCGATTGGGAGGCGAGGTAATATTGAGTGGCCAACAAGATCTCCAGATCTTACACCACTGGATTTCTTTTTGTGGGGACATCTTAAAAGTTGGTTTTACATTCAGAAACCCAACAACATAGCAGATCTGCAGGAAAGGATAAGAGAGGAAATCGGAAAAATAACACCGCAAATGTTGCATAATGTAAGGGACGAAACCTACCACAGACTGGGATGCTGCCAACAAGTGAATGGTGCACATTTTGAACAATTGTTACGTTGAAAATAAATTTAATTTTTTAAATTGTTTTAATTGTATGCAACCCTACAAACATACTAAAAATTAAAATTTTATCAGTGCGTTGGATTCCTCTTTCCACCAGCTTTACAATGAGGGGTCACAAGCCATAGGGTTGCATTTGAAAAAAATCATGTCGAGGGTGGTTTCAGCCACCCCTGAAGGGCTATATTTTTCACAGTACTTGCAAAATGTAGGTAAATACATTTAAAAGTTGACGTGTCTCCGGAATTTTTTGAAAAATCATTCACCACCCCGCTAGAGAACATATTCCAGTTAAAGTCTCCACCCTGTATATTTGGTTTACCTTATCTCACTAAATTAATGAAATGTTCATCAACACCATTATGCAAATTTATGATGTATCAGAATTATTTATAGGTACTTAAATATGAACAAGGAAGGACCTGAAAGGGGTACAGGTCTATCGGGAGGCAGAGACTCACTCACACTCATGTTTCAATTTTACATCCGCGTAAGTGGTAATTTGAAATATATTTTCATAACCGAGGCGTCCATTATGTCCTCACATGACCTCTGGCCGCAAATCTAGAACTATTTACCATCATTTAACATTAAATTCTTTTTTAATGGGCTAACCGTTAATGTATTACGACTTATCGACTGAAAGAAAGTGGGACAAGCAAACCTTCAATATGATTACTCTGCGTTATATTCTAACGATTTTAAGATTGCAGATGGAAGAAAAGATAAATCCTTAATTTTGGGTCAAGTGGAAAGTACAGCTTCCTCTTACTCCCATAAAGGGAAATAGAATGAGGTAAATTGAGGAAAACGGTGCAATAATTAGTAATTCATACCAAAAATGTAGGCCACAAAATAACTATTTCATCTTTAGTTTGTTCAGAAGAATTTTAAAGGCAGCCTTTGGCATCCTTATTTTACTCGTCTGACAATTGGTCAACATATACTAAAGAAGTTTTTTGTAAGAAACTAGCAATGTCAGCATTAGCAAATTATAGAGTTAAAAAAAGAAGGTTATACTCAAATTCTCATTAGTTTTAAATATCTTATGCACGAATTAATCAAAATAAAATATACACAATGATTAAGAAAAGCACAATTCAAAGCTATAAAATCAACTTATCCGTCACGACTTTGTTGAAATATATTTTATGTCCTAAGATGACCTCAGGTCATAAACCTAGAAATGATATTCACCATCGTTTAACATTGAATTCGTTTCAGTGGACAAATCGTTAACGTATAACGACTTAGTAACTAAAAGAAAACGGGACAAAGAAACGTTCAGTATGGTTATTTCATTTCGTCTTTCAGCGTTCTTAGCCCAAGAGTTAGCCGATATGATGGAAACGAGGATGAATAATGTAATGTCCTGTCACGTGGAGGGTGCAATTTGTCATGAAACCCACAGAGGGTAAAGTGCTGGGCAAAGATAGTACAAACGAAAACTGAATAAATAAATATAATGTCAATTATAGAATATGTCACTAACTTTATATTTCAAGAAACTAAGTCATACAAAACTTGTTTCATTATTGCAATTATTGTTACGCTATTAGAAATATCATAATTCCATAGAATATAAATATTTTATTTATTTATTTTTGACGAATTCTTGATTTTTGCTTTTATTTCCGCTTTTACCTAGTATCTTGTAGTGATTCATTTTGTAGGAGTTTTGTATAATATGTATTAAGTAAAAACAAACGCATGAAGGTAAATAAAAACCTGTAATTATTTGTTTTTATTTATGTTATTATTTAATTAATTAATTTTAAAACTTGTTCGTACGCCTGATTACGAGATTTTATTTATCTCTCTGATGTAAAAACTTCTTTATATAAATAAATAATTTAACCTTTTATGGAAAGTTATCGAGCTCAACATAAGTTATTCTTGCTACAATTAGTGCCATTTGTCACCTACGTATCATTTATGGTGCCAGGGAATTTCCAGTAGGCAGGAAGCTAAAATCATCAAAAAAGTGTTCTTGGAAACATATTGTGCTAGTTTTGACGGTTTCCTATGTATTTTTTTTCGTAGAAGACAATGCGCGGGGTCCGTAAAGCTGAAACCGTCCGCTAATTTCTAAAATTAACAATTTGTAGAAAAAAATGTCTTTTTTTACACATTTTCGCTTCTATTTTTGTCCCTTGGCATATTTTATATAGCATATGCAATTAAGAAGTTGTAGCCTATTGAATTTCCAAAATTATAAGCCCAACCCGAAGTCTCCAAGTGATATTGTTAACAAATGCAAATGACTGCTGGAGTTGAAAAAGTGCTTTTTTTTCACTATTTTTTTACTTCAAAAGGAAGGCGACGATGATCATGAAATTTCTTGGAAAGACTGCTATATGTAGTATGAATTTACAAAAAAAAATTCAGCTCGATCCGTTAATGACTTTTCGAGTAATTAACGATCGAATTTTTTTCCAAGCCTTATGACGCCATTTCTTTGTTTATTGTACAATATTGACGGGGTTGGGCTTAGAAAAATCATAAATCTCTTCAAGTTTGCGAGACTTTTTGAGATTTTGAAAAATAATAATTTGGGCCAGTTTTATAACGTTTTCTACGCGATTACCTTTTTTGACGCGACGTATATACATATTGTTTTAGCGTTGCCACTTCGAAATTCTCAGGAATTGTGACTATAATATCTTGACACCCATTTTTTTTAAATACGCGTCTTGAAGTTTTCAAGATATATCTTACAACTTCTTAAATACATATATAAAATATGCCAAGGGATGGAGATATAAGCTAAAATGTGAAAAAAGACTTTTCTTTTTCACAAATTGTTAACTTAAAAAATTAGCTGACGGTTTCAGCTCTACGGACCCCGCGCATTGTGTTCTACGCAAAAAAAATACATAGGAGACCGTCAAAACTAGCCCTATAAGTTTCAAGAACACATAGTCTCTGCCTACTGGACTAAAGGGTTGTTTATGTTAGTGAGGTTTTATTTTTCATGTGTATTCTCCCTTCTAGACAGATTCTTACAGGAAACTGACTTGGTAGGTCCTTGACGTTTTGACTTATTACCAACTGCTTGCAATACGTATTCATTAGGCAATGGTGGCAGATGGAATCTACCTATAACACGATGGTTTTTATGTAATAAAATATTATTTTAGTCATAGACGTTCGGTTCTACGACATAAAGTAAGTGTACGTAAAAAAATATCCTATGTATTAGCGATTTTATTATGCGAAAAATAACACTATTAATAAAATATTATTAACATTAAAAAATTGCGCAAGACTCCGCGTTTTTTTTCAATTAATTTTTTTATACGAATAAAGTACCTTTTGCATTGTTTTCCATCGTGTTCTGCGTCTTAAATGTTAGCTACCCATACGTGATACTAGATATATAACCTTATGCGTATTTTTGTCTACTTTATGTGCTCTTTAAATGTCTACTTTTGTAACTGTAAAGCCTCATTTGCGGGAAGCTTTGCTTTTCATCTTCAACCTCAAAGAAAAGCGCTACCGAAGCTCATCAAATGCTTTCTAGCGCTTATGGCAACAATGCTCCTTCATTAAGAACCTGTCAAGAGTGGTTTAAACGATTCAAATTTGGAGATTTTGACGTCAACGAAAGGATCACGGAAAGCCGCAAACTTCTGCAACCAGGCGAAACAATCACTGCTCATCGCCATCAACAATAATTAACGCAGTTACGCCAAGAAATTGCAGTGAAACGACCATAATGGGCGGATCGACATGACAAGTTGATACTGCTTCATGACAACATAAGGCCGGATGTCGCACAATCGGTAAAAGACACACTGAGAGGTTTCAAATGGGAAGGCCTACCCCACCCGCCGTACTCTCCAGACATCGCTTCGTCAGATTATCACTCTTCCGGTAAATGGGACTTGGTCTGGCCGACCAACACTTCCAGAATCGGAAGAACTTCAAAAACGGCTTGATGAATGGATTGCCTCGAAACCAATCAATTTCTTTTACGATGGCATCCATAAACTACCCAATCTATGGGAAAATGTTAACAACGAAAATTATTTTTAATAAATCTTAAGTACAAATTTTTCCAATTTCATACAATTTTCTAATCGTAAAAGAAACACGGAGTCACACTTGTGCACTTATATACTTATTCAGCGTCCTCAGAAATCCCACAGTACCAAATTTGACGAATGTATCTTCAAAGATATGATTGATTACCCTTTTTTATTTAATTGTAGCTGATAACATTACCTCTCTGTCTCTGTTTATTATTTACATTATTACCATATTTTAGAACATTTAACAATTCCGTAAATTCTATCCGTAGACTCGCATTGTACCTACACGGTATTTGTTTTATCTTTACCACCCCATTTTATTCGTAAACCATCTGAGTGTGTTCCTACCATCTGAGCCTAGAATTTTGTATGTATAAGAGAAAGGAAACTGCACGACGCCAGGCGTAATGGCGCTTCAAACATTTATTTTATCCAGAAAACATATGAGTTTTATGGCACTGTTGGAAAGGTCTCCTAATTTGGAGTTTATTTTTTGAATACCATTTTTAAAACTTCCATTTCTTAAAACGTTGTGACCCAGTACATGTAAATTGTATTAAATTCTTGTGTTGAAAAATATTTCAACATAACAGTCGATCATAGTTTGGATAAGTGGGTAATATAAAGTTTCCCAATATTGAGGTGGAAATGAATTAATCCTGCGTAGTGTCTTAACTTAAGAACTTTTAAAAGTAAAATATAATACTTTAATAGAATAGATAAATTCCCCATTCAGAATTACTCACATTTTTCTTTCTACGTTAATATTATTGGTAACAATGAGTAACAAAATAATTGTTACGGTTTATGATCTGCTTTCACCTCTTCGTAGAAAAGTATGGCCTGTAAAAAATTGGAACACAATTGTATTGTATTTCAATATATGTATGTAATTGGGTCATGTCATAACTTTTTAAGAAACGGAAATATTAAAAAATTGTATTTGGAAAATACGCTCCAAATTAGGAGACATTTTCAAGGTTTTAGTATATATATGTTGGAACTGAGAATGCTTTGTTTATTTATTATCATCTAATGAATATATTTTCAAAATTTTACCTGCCAAATTTGCTAAGATTAACATCATTTTATCATATTATATTGTCCTCGTGGTTATGTACCTATTGGTTCATTCGGTGCTCTGGGCAAAATTAGGAACGATGATACTACAGATATAAACATATTATTCTCATTTTAGGAAAAATTAATTAATAAATTAATTAATAAATAAAATTATAAATTTTAATTAAAAAATAAAGTTTTTCCTTAAGGGTGACAATATTTGGGGAAGTTACCCATGTTATCGTTCGAGTCTTTTTTTTGTTATCATGTCTTTTTATTTAGGGCTGTTATTAAATAACACCTTATAATAATCTGATGTGTGTCCCATGCTTCATTCGAGAATTTCAAATTCTCCCAGTCACCACTGCGCGAGGGGATAAAAAACTAAGATTTTGAAAACTTACGTTGTGAATTCGACCTCCGTATGATATTTTCCAAGAAAGTGTTCTGCGGAGCGACCAGTCCCCTCCTTCCTCCAGGCATTTTCGCTGATTTTTTCACAGCTACCGGCCGAGCAGGAAAACTAGGAGTCGCCGGTCATCTCGATACCACCGTCATGCCAGGAGTCTATGTCCGGCGGCCGTCAGCCGGAGTCCTTGTGGTCGCATTTCCGGTGCATTTTTCGCGAAACTCCAGACACCGTCGGACACGTGCATAATTTTCGAATCTCTTGGTTACTGCATCGCTTTATTTCCGCTTCCGGTTGAATTAAACGAGAAGGTTCCGGCGATTTTCCTCAATTAATTACATCGCTATTTTCGCTGATGTGGTTGGAGCGTCGGGGGTATTTCCGCGTATTATTGCATGACACTGAACGGGGTAAACACGGAGCCGGTGTGTGTGGACTAACTGACTAAGGGAAAATCGAAAAGCGACGGCAGCGCCGCGGCCGGCGACGCAACGGCGTTTTCCGGAACTAGGGGAAATCGGATTTTGGAGTGGGACGGAGTCGTTTCCTGAACGGGTTGCTCCATCTGTATTTTTGACCCCTGACGGTATCTGAAATATCCAATCGCGCGATTTCGATCACGAATAAATATTATTACGCAAGCATTAAAGCCTTTCTCTGTTAGTTTTACTTTCGTTTTTTATTTACTTAATATTACGAGTGCCATTTAATAAATGCTGGTCCAGTTCGCAGTTTTACCTGCTAATATGTTCAAAATATTGTTTTAATCTTAAACAAATATTTTGTTAGATACTGACGGCCACCCTTATTATTCCTACTTTCATTTTTCAGTTATTTATTAAGTGTTATACAGAATCAGTCTGTGAAGTTTCAACCCCTTTATCTCGGAAACAAGGAATGAGACAATTAAAATTTTCAGGGATGAAATTTAACTAAAAACAGTACACGATTACATAACAAAAATTCATTTGTTATTGTTCCTGTACCAAAATTCGTAATCAACTAGAAGTGTGAATTAACCTTTAGAGGACGGGAAATCCAGTATACTGATTCAAAAAAAGAGGTTCCTCGTCTTTGTTAAAACATCATTATTTTGGGGTTTTAGGGTCGCCAATTACGAAACTGGAGTCAGATTTTTAAATTCAAATTATCAAGATGCCGGATTTAATATGGTGCATATCGTATTCGGGGGACCAAAATTTTTAAATCCACTAGAATTTGGACTGAAACTATATACATGGGTCTTTGAGGTCCCTGATTACGAATCTTAAATCAGATTTTAAAAATTCAAGATGGTGGATCCAATATGGGGCCAAAAATCTCAAAATTGCTCGAATTTGGACTGAAAACTGTACCTACACATGGGTTTTTGAGATCGCTGATTATGAAACGAAAATTTTATTTAAGAAATTCAAGATGGTGGACCCAATATGGCGACGAAAAGTCATATAATTCAGTCAATAATTATGGAATAAAATCTCTATCTATTCGTTTTTATTTATTTATTTATTTAAATACAGCTGCCCAGACAGAATATATTCCAATTAATGGGCAGGAAAAACAGCTGACCAAAAAGAAACCTAAGTAAATAACAACATATGAAGTTTATCACAATAAAAAAGAAAAAAAGAAGATAAAATAATAATAATAATCAAATAAAAATAGAAACAATTTACACTGCTGGCAGGAAAGAAATTGCAGGTATTAATTAACTTAACTAAGTAACCAAAATAATTAATTTCTTAATACCTATGTATAATATGAGTATATACAGGGTATGATAACTAATTACCTAGAATACATCTTTTAAGTTCATTTATATTACAATTGAAAATATCTAAGTCTGACTGATACAAATAATATTTCTCACACATATTATAAATTGGGTGAATATTTTAACAAATTTGTACGAGGTGTAGGTAAATAAAACAAAGAAATAGAACGCGTTTGAACAGATGGTACATTAAAATATATGGAGTTTAGTAAATCAGGTGAGTCTACTTTATTGGTGATAA
This sequence comes from Aromia moschata, assembly GCA_029963805.1. Taxonomy (NCBI): domain Eukaryota; kingdom Metazoa; phylum Arthropoda; class Insecta; order Coleoptera; family Cerambycidae; genus Aromia; species Aromia moschata. The sequence goes on from JAPWTK010001362.1 coordinate 50,954, forward strand.
GCTTGTGTAAGAATAATACCGCAAAGTAAACTCGACGCAATGCTAAATCATTCAGTTTAAATCTAGACAGTAACTCAGACTGAGGTATGCCAATATATGGATAGATCCCATCTGATCTAAAATAAAGGTATTTAACATATTTTCTCTGAACTTTCTCCAGGTTAGATAATATATGTATTACATAATGCGGATTCCAGACAACCGAAGCGTATTCTAGCTTTGACCTGACAAACACACTTAACATTAAGGTAAGGGTTGATATATCTTTGTGTTGGAATGTCTAATAATGCAACCTAAGTTTTTATTGGAATTTGCTATAATATTATTTATATGAGGAATAAACGTTAGAGCAGAGTCAAAAATTACACCTAAGTCTCTAAACTCACTGCATCTTGTAACAATGTCATTGCCAATTTTATATAAGTAATTTATTGGATTCGTTTTCCTTGTAAAAGTCATGACATTACATTTTGATATATTTAAAGGCAATTTGTTATTTTCACACCATAAATCGATTTTCGAAAGGTCTTGCTGCAATAGATCACAATCCTATTCCTTGCCAATAGACACAAAAATCTTAAAATCATCAGCATACAAAAGTGCATCAACTTGAAGTTCTTCACATATATCATTTATAAATAGAACAAATAGGAGAGGGCCAAGTACCGAACCCTGTGGTATACCTGATGTTGCCAAAACTTCAGTAGATGTGAAACCATATCAGTGTACATTCAATATTCTCATTGATAAGTAGATCTAAAAAAAACTGACAAAATGAGGAGGAACGCCAAAGTTAAATAATTTTTGTAATAGGAGGCCATGATGAAGTCTATCGAAGGCTTTGGACAAATCTGTGTAAATCACATCAACTTGACCACCCTGGTCTAACGATCTAGCAAGAAATTGTGTTATACTTACAAGATTAGTAACCGTTGATCTACCAGCCCAGAAACCTTGTTGACAAATGGAAATTTGAGATTTTACATGGAATGCTACGACGTCGTGTAAAATAATTTCGAAAAGCTTACTAAAGTTGCAAAGAATAACTATCGGTCTGTAATTTTCAATTGAACTTTTATCGCCTTTTTTGAAAATCGGACAAATTCTTGATTTAGACCAGATATGTGGGAACGTCGCGGATTGAAGAGCTAAATTAAATATAATGGCAAGCGGAGACGCAAAAATTATGGTGCAATCTTTAACAAAAATGATGGAACTCTGTCAGGACCAGTAGTTAATTTATTTTTAAACTTCTTTAGGGCATTCAAGACATCCTCCTCTTTGATAATCGGAGTATTAAGTAGCGGATTATTATCCATGTTTTTGCGATTTGCTGTATTATACACAGATGAGGGGGATAAAAGCAGTTTGAAGGTAGTTAGCAAACGCATTAACTTTAGTCTGAGGATCACTAAGTCGAGCAGTGATATGGCGGTGCGTGATATTTCAGTTAGCCATATCTTGAAAACGACGCATGGGATCTCAGTAACGCTCTGTGGGGATATTTTCAGTATATTTTTTTTCATAATCTAGAAACAAATATAAGGAGACGTTTTTCGATTTGTTGCAAAATATTTTTTGTTTCAAAAAGGTGTGGCCATTTTTATTTTTATTTTATAGGAACATTTTGTTTCCCAAAATTAAAATGGCCATAACTTTTGAAACAAAAATCTTTTGACAAATCGAAAACGTCTCCTTATATTTGTTTCCAGATTATGAAAAAAAATATACTGCAAATATTCCAGAGAGACGTCACTGTAGCCACAGGGAGTGCTCCAGTGTTTTTGAAAATTTTTTCGCAAACTTTGCTGACGGTTTTTTCACTATAAATCCTTTCTGTAAGAGGTGTATAGTCATCACCTAAAAAGTGAAGTGGGTCCCATGCGTCGTTTTCAAGATATGGCTAACTGAAATATCACGCACCGCCACTGAAGTGGAGTATTACCGTAAGTCATTGAGTGTGGAATTGTAGATGTGTTACGCATATTATTAAGGTATGACCAGAAGGACTTAGGATTCGATTTAATTTGAGACACCAAGTATAATCAATTTTCCTTCATTGAGACAGTGGACACTGGTAGCTAGAATATCAAAGAAGGATTCATATGTATCAGAATTGACAGTAGGCGGAATGTATAAGACTACAACATTAACGGAAAAACTAAGAAAATTAATTTTACACCAATAACATCTATATCAGGAAATGAATCGGAAATAGTAGAAATATTCAATAATGTTGCATTGAAAGTTTTCTTTAAAGCAAGTAGCACTTGATGAATTAGCTTCGCTATTAGAAGTTTTACTCTCAATATCACTTAATTGCTATTTATTACCAAATAACTCACATTTGAGTTGGTCAATCTTTTCTTTATAAACTGGACAACATCTGTCCCATGCACAATGATTTATATTAGCTCCTGATTTACTTTTATAAACATTTATACAGTTTATACATTTAGGCTCATTCATGCAGCTCGTAGGATCGTGATCTTCCGAACATCGGGGACAACTCCGCTTTTTATTGCAGTCACGTGATAGATGATTGAAACCTGAACATTTGAAACATCTACGGACCTCCAGAGCATCATATACCGAACAGAAGGCATCGCCAATAGCTAGATGACCTGCATCCATGGCAGCGTGGTATGAATTTCCTCTACTTGAAGAACGGCCTGATACACATTAGACGATTTTTTTCAATGAAGAAAAAGATATGACTTTTATACAATTATTGTCTGTAAATATATGTTTATTTTGGTTTAACGCTAATCTGGTTATCGTATCTTTGTCATGTTGTTCAGTTATGCCTACCACTTTAATCATGGGGTGCAACTATCCAGTTTCTCTTCGTATTTATCCGACATTTTATCAGTTGCTAGTTTCTTAAATTTTTCAGACTCTTCATCACTAGTACATCTTATAATTAATCCTCCATTACTCACGTTTTTAACTTTAGATATGCTAATATTTTCTTGCAGAGGGTTGATATTCTGAAATAAATCCGCTTTGGTTGCATAATTGCGCTGTTCACTATTTTTAGGCAATAGTAATATAGAACTCTTTTGGAACAACATTACTATAAGCTGGTTTGGCTGAGACTCTAGCCGCAGAAATCTTGTCTAATTTGGCTTTTAGAGCATCTATTTTCGGTACTATAACTTCATCAATATTGTTTCTCAACCCACTCTCTAATTGATTTTTTACAAAAGTCAGCATTTCTTTTAAAACAGTCAAACATGCTGGTAAACTCGGACATCTTAGTATTTAACTTGCATTCAAGTGACTCACTTACTTTTGGATATTTTGTCAGTAATTTTGTTCAAATTCCCCGTAAATTTAGAATATGCGGCTTTTTCAGTAATTTCAGAATTTTTTTTGCACATGTTACATAGGAAAAATATTTTTATTCTTCTGTAACATATCAAACTCATTCTTACTGAAATTTATACACTCATAATGAAACCATTTGTTGCAAGGACCTTACAACCAATAAGATGTCCCTTTTAGAAAACTTGCACTTTGCGCAATCGGACATTGTCCTGCCAAAAGCGTACGCATATAGCAAATGTTTCGGTATTTCACTAGGCTCGGTATGATAAGGCGTGCTGACAAATATTCCGCAGATATGAAGAAGTTACTAAAAAGAGTCAATATTTAGTCCATAAAAAAACTCACATGCACTGATGAGCACATATTGTATCCACTTAACAATAAAGTTATTGT